>WBNM01044882.1:40219-61443 GCA_013399055.1 Ramphastos sulfuratus | reverse complement strand
ATTACCCCTTCCATAACAGCTGGATAGCAGAGTCTAGGGGGGTGCTGTAGGGATCTTGATAGCCCTGAAAAGGAGTGAGAGCAAAACCAGATGTGATCAAAAACTGGCACTGTGCTATGAACTCTTGCACTAAGAAAAAAGGACATGGAAGCTTGTCACAACCCAGTATTCCAAGCCAGCCCTGGGCAGTGGGGGAAGCCATGCTAAGATTCAAAAATTCCCATGGGGTAAATTAAAGTGAACAGACACCAAGCAGCTGATAAGTTAGGGAATGAGCTAAACTAGGTGAGATTATTTATTTCACTTTCATTAACAACCCTAAAAGTGGAAAGCCAGACTAGTTTCATTCTATGCCAGACTTTAACAATGTCGTTTTCTCTAACCATTATCATATTCTACAAGAGGCAAGTGAACTTGGCTTTCTGATTATTAACAGGACAACACATGATATGTCAAAGGTTGGAGTTTTATCACAGTTACTAGAGAAGATGCAACCAAAGTAATTGCTCTTGAGTGAGTTGTGGGGGAAATATCTCACTTGCAGATATCTGTTTACTGAGGGTCCTCCAAGTATGCATTAAATGTACTTTCTTGGATTAAAAAAAATTCAAAGACATCTGTATCACATCTGTTTCAGAGCCTTTCAAATGAGAAAGAAAGGGTCTGAAACATATTGCTTACTATTGATACCTGTGATTTTTATTTATTTTCATGAGGATAATTAAGTGTATACATTAGAAATTCAGGAGGATGTTATTCGGAATTTTCTCACAGGAATTCTACATACATTGAGACCTTATTGCTGTCTACAACTACCTTAAGGGTGGTTGTGGCCAGCAGGAGATTGCTTTCTTCTCTCAGGCAACCAGCACCAGAACAAGAGGACACAGTCTCAAGCTGTGCCAGCGGAAGTTTAGGCTCGAGGTGAGGAGAAAGTTCTTCACTGAGAGAGTCATTCGCTACTGGAATGGGCTGCCCAGGGAGGTGGTGGAGTCACCATCCCTGGAGGTGTTCAAGGCGGGGTTGGACGTGGCACTTGTTGCCATGGTCTAGTCTTGAGGTCTGTGGTAATGGGTTGGGCTTGATGATCTTTGAGGGCTCTTCCAACCTTGCTTATACTGTGATACTGTGATATATGTCAAATTATCCTCTCATGTATTTGTAGTAATTTCAGCAGAATAATAACAAGTTTGAATCTATCCCATACATTTCAGAATATTTGGTTTAATCTTTGTGTTTTGAGATCTCAGAATTTTTTCAAGTATTCCAGATAAGTCATATCAGATTTGAAAAACATGACAATAATGCAAAGGTGATTTCATTAAATAAATATCTGAGTCAAACTTCCTGCAAGATGTCCAGTAATCAATAACACTGAAGGACTCCTGATACATAGCTGTTATACCACAATGACCAGCTGCATTTTACCTTGTGGTAAAAAATACCATACACCTTATGGTATGCCTAAGAGTAGGTGACTGTCTCCATTACTCCCTACCATCCCAAAGTGGCTAATATGCAGGAAGCATGGAATGTTTATCTCTATTAACAAGATGACAAGATTGTCAGCAGGTTAAGGAAAGATCAGAATTGAGTTTTCAGATCTCAGCCCTCTACAAAATGTCAGAGGAGCCTGGCTATCAGACCTAATGTGAACTATCAAGAGCAGAGGAGTGTCTGAGCACAGCTGTACTCTTCTACCTACTGCAATTTTAAGGGTGAGAGCATGACCATAAATGAGTGAGATAAAAATCTGATGTAATTTTATAGATTTTTTGTTTATTCATATTAGTGTAGCACAGGCATAAATATCTAGTAAAAAAATTCAAATGAAAGCATAAAAGAAAACTTGTACTAAATCCACACATGTATTCTAGATATTCTGGACAAGTTTTCATTTGCCTATTTTCCTTAACTTGTCCTATGTGTATGTTAACCAAACGAAAACAAGGCATTCCTCACACATGGGTGTAGTGAAACTGTGAACAAGCAACCATGATATTATATCTGATTTTTTTATTTCAACCAAGATGCATTGACAGTGATAGACCAGATCTCCATCTGAGCCACCCAGATCAGGCAGAGTACAGTACTGAGGTCAGGGGGTGCAGAAACATTCTGCAGAAGCTGTCAGTAACACCTGTCAGCTCTCCAATCTGCTGTAAGACATGAGAGGACAACTTCAGCCTCAAAGGTATGCATGAACATATATCTCCATACCTCTACTCTGTTCAGTGGCATATTATATTTTTTCCATTAAATATAATGTACTTCCTTTCTGTTCTTATGACGTCATTGCTGACGTGATGAACTAAACTGGGACAATAGTTCAATGACTGGCATAATTAAGCCTTATATATGAATGCAAGAACATCGATACTGGTTACAGTTATGGTCAATTTACAGAATGTTTTTTGAGAACCAATAATGAAGGAAGAATTTTGTTGCAGAATGCTGAAAATTGCACACTGAAATTCATCATTTCATAGAATCAAAGAAACATAGAATGGTTTGGGTTGGGACCTTGGGAAGGGACCTTGAAGATCATCTAGTCCCAATCCCCCTGCCATGGGCAGGTACACCTCCCGCTAGACCAGGTTGCTCAAGGCCCCATCTAACCTGCCTTGAACACTTCGAGGAAGAGCGCATCCACAACCTCCTGGGCAATCTTTTCCAGTGCCTCATGACACTCACTATAAAGAATTTCTTAATAAGAGTCTAAATCTATGCTTCCAGCTTAAAGCCATTACTCCATATCATATCACTATGAGCTCTCTTAAAAAGTCCCTCCCCAACTTTCTTATAGGTCCCCTTCAGATACTGGAAGGCTACTATAAGGTCTCCTCGGAGCCTTTACTTCTCCATGCTGAATAGCCCCCAGCTCTCTCAGCCTGTCCCACAAGGGAGGTGCTCCAGCCCTCTGATCATTTTTGTGTGGCCTTTCTCCATCATGTTCATGTCCTTTCTGTGGTGGAAGCCCCAGAACTGGACATGGTACTCCAGATGGGGTCTCACAAGAGCAGAGTAGAGGTATAGAAATACCTACCTCCACCTGCGCCTGTTGATGCAGCCCAGAATACAGTTGGACTTCTGGGCTGCAAGTGCACATTGCCAGCTCATCAACAAAGACCCCAAGTTATTGTCAATATGGCTTCCAAGCCATTCTTCACTCAGCCTGTATTTGTGTTTGGAACTTAAATTTGGCCTTGCTGAACTTCATGAGGTTGGCATGGGCCCACCTCTCAAACATATGCAGGTCCCTAACCTGTGCAGCTCCCTATGGATGGCAACTCTTCCATCCTGTGTGAATCAGACCACACAGCTTGGTGTCATCAACAAACTTGCTGAGGGTACATTTAATTCTACTGTCCATATTGCTGACAAAGATGTTAAAAAGCACTGGTCCCAATATGACCCCAAACAAGTAACACTCTTGTCATTCCAATGGCAGTTTGTAAGGGTCAGAATAAAAAATACAATTCAGGTTAAAGTAAACTTTTCAGGGTGACCAACAAGCGATGTCCTTTAACTCAATTCTTTTCAGTACAATGTAAACAACATTTTGTATGCAATTTGAAATAAAGCTCATCATTATTCAGATGATCTTTTTGTGGCTTAATCTCTCTCTGCGTTGCATTATTTGTAGTGTATCATAATGGGAGAAGTGATGAACTTCAGCAGTGGACTAAGAAAAATAAACCAAACTTTTACTTTAACAAACTGATATAACAAACTGTCTTTCAGTTTTGAGGTTAAATAAGAATTTTAAATAGTTGATGGATGGGGAATTATTTAAAAAACTCAACCCTTCTTAGGGAGGAAGGAATGAAGGGGAAAAAAGATAGAAAACTGCATTTTCAGTCAACTCAAAATATTCATTTAGACATGAAAGAAAAAGTATGCTTTCATTTCTCTGTTACGTAGCTTAATTGCTCACCCTCATCTCTTAAGGCAGCTGGCTGACTTCACTTAAATTTCACATGAAAAATGCAAATTGTAATGAAAAAAAGTCAAAACTGTAACTGGCTCAAAGTTGGAAGAGTAAATATTTATACCTTAACAGTTAGTTATAGCCTGTTGTCATGCCTTTCCTACAAACGATTTTTTTTTTTCTGATTCAGAATTGCAGAGAAACAAAAACGCTTTAGGAGGTGCTGTGGAAGGCCAGAATAGACCTGGCTTGTCCAGGAATGATCCCCCACTCTCCCTTCCCCTCTGCTGGAGCGGAGAGCAACGCAGGAAAAGAACAAAAGACCTGGAGCCACACGGTCTGTTCCTGTGGTAAACAAGGTGCATATACGTGCTTATGCATGGTCTGTGCTTTCCCAAATATGGGTAAAGCAAGCCCCTGGCTTCATCTAATATGGTTGGTTTTGGTAAAGTGCCATTTTGATTGACTAATCTCTGTGGCCGAATGGAGCCATCAGGACTCAGGCAGTGGATAAATATAAGCGAAGCTGTAAACAATGTGCTCTGCCTCAGTTCACCTTGCCATCCCATGCTGCTGCTATGCTTTGCTTTGCCTAGCCAAGCTTGGCCTTGGGGATCAGGAAGATTTATGCTTCAAATCAGCTTTGTTGTGTAACAACAAGCTTTGATGCTTCAAGCTTGTCTACCTGGAAACTTTGCCATGCCTCAGTTTATCAGGGAGAGGCATTAAGTGCCTTCAAGCTATAGGCAAGAATCATTGCTGAAAACTGCCTGAATCAGCCAGCCTCAACGTGAAAAATCCTGCCAGCTGGTAATGACAGCCTGGAACATGCAGAAGGGGTTTACCCAGAAGGGGTAAGACCAGGAGAGCCATGTGTCCCCAAGACACCTCACCGCAGCCTGCATAGTGAGAGCGGGCAGGTTGCTGCAAAAGCTGCAGGACATCATGTTTTGGCATCATGCACACCTGTGAACCTCCGTGAGGTGTCTGGAGCCCTGGAAAGGCCACCATCTGCCAAAGAAGGAATCAAGACCAGGTCAGAGACCATACAAACCCCAGCACCCTGCCAGAGTCCTGGGGAAACTCCAAAGCCTCCAACAGGTACCATACCACCAACAGAACCCCTCCAAGTGTTTTGGGTACTGTCTAGAACTATAGTGCAGCCCCAGAAATCTGGAGATACTATTTTGTGAGTAAATATTCTAAAAGCCTCTTTGCAATTAAAGCTTTTTGCTTTGATTCTGTAACTGTAACTGATTTTTTCCTTCTGCCTTGGCAGAAAGGAGCCTCTGGAATCCTCCTAGAGGGCAAGCAGCATATTGCACCACAAGAATCTCCAAAAGCTCAAATGAGTGTTTGCATTTCTGGTTTTGCTTAACTGTTTAAATTGCCTATTCTCTGTGTAAATACCCACAACCATGCATTTATACATTATAAATAAGTTTTCTGGTGAGATTTAATATTAATAAATATTTCCATCATTTATTAACATTATGCCTGGTTATTAATAATCATAATTCATATTATTACGTCAGGAGAATTATTCAACGAACCTGAGTAATCCTGCTCACAAGCAGTTAAAATTCACAATCAGTTCAAGCTCACAAGCAGAACAGCACTTACATCCCATACTTCCAGTTTGCCTGCTGAAAAACATTTATGATGTCAACAGGTTTGTCTATCTTTAAAATAATCACAGGTTTATTCTTTCTGGGAGGGAGAATGAGCAGCCAAAAATGCAGTAGCAACATGGTCTCCACATAAATATGAAAACCGAATGAGTGGAGAACTCCTATGGCTAAACCTTAGAGTAGCTATATGAAGAACCTGCTCAATATGCTGCTTGCTCATTCTCCTTCCTCATATTGCAGAACTCCAAGCATGGATTTTTTCTTTGTTTCATTTCTACCATAACCCCCCATAATATTTTATGTCTCAAGCTCTTGTTTTCAAAGAGCCAAATGTGGTGGCAGGTATCGTGCAAGATTTTATTTTAAAATTAATAGAGTTTATTAATTTTTATATTCAGGACTGTCACCACCAGCCATAATTTTTAATAATAGGTTCTTTGCGTGGTCATGAAAACATTACACAGAGGTAAAGGGTTCATCTCTTTTTATCAATGTAGCCTGAGGCTTATGGCTCTTTGGACACAGATTAACCATCAGAATGGCAGTTTGCCAAACTTAACCATATTAGGTAAAGTCAGGGCTTACTTCTACCTTTTTAGGGAAGACTACAAACAAGTGTATAAACATGTGCAGATACCCTGTTCAGAAGTTTGGAAGAAGAGAAGGAGACTGGAAGGCATCAGGGTTTTGTCTTCCTTTCCTGCGGTTGCTCCTCCCATCAGCAGAAGCAGGGAGAGCAGAAAACATGTCTGGACAAGCCAGGGCATGTTTAGGCCTGTTTTGGCTTTCCACAACACAAGCAATGCCTAATAACAAAATATTCAATGTTCCTTCCTTATTGTCAGTGATGTTTATGCATCTGGGTCAGATTTCTGTGCCAAAACGAAGGAACTGCTTTCAGATTAATATCAATTTTTGAAGATTTTTTTTTTTCTGTAGCAGTGTTTAGTTTCTTGACATGCTTTGTAAGTCTTTATTCTCCTGTCTTTAAGAGGTCCTCTGGAATACTACCTAACTGTCTGATAAAAAAATTGCTCAGTTGTCTCATCATTGCTGAAAGAAACTCAGCTTGTTTCCAGACACCTTTTAGGTCTGTGGATTTGGTACCTTTTTAATTTTTCAGTCCCTCTACATCCTACTATTTCTGCTGGTAAGATTAACAGTACTCTGAAATGGGATTTGGGTTATAACTACTGAACTAGATGCCCAAATGTAGCAAAGTAGCTGCCAGCACATCTTCCAGAAATAGTGTATGGATTGCTATAGACCATTACCCCGCTGTATTCTCAGCATATTTAAGATCTTCTCAGATTCTGCTAGACCAAAACAGAGTAGAGTTTTCACTGTAGTTCCTTCTCCTTACACTACCAATGCAGAAGCACATTGGAAGATCTGCACCACCACAATTACCTAAAAGTTTTTGCTCTTCTGGAAAAGACACTCAATATAGATTAAGGCCTCTTGAAAACTCTAATTCCCACAGCATGAAACAGACACTAGAATTTTCTACATGCACAAGCAATGAATTTGAATGATAAGGCAAGAAGGGTTTGTTGTCTTTTGATGTGAATCACTCTTTGATACACCACCACTTTATTTCCCCTTTGTATTTTCATCCATTATGAGAAAATGATACCATGAATTTGAATTTTTCTTTCCTAGTTGTCACTACTAGCAAGAATCAGTATTTTAGGTAAATACAGGATACCTTTCCAGCTCTTCAAAAATATTCCTGTCTGTAGGACAATAACCTCTTTATGATTGCAATTAAAAATGTGTCCAGTATCATGCAGATGTCAGCACACAAAATGTTCCTAAGTGGTGCTATAAAGGACAATGGGCTTAGTAATACCTCAGCTGTTTCTTTATGAGAGAATTGATACAATTTAATGAATTTGAGATTAAGAATTTTACACAGAATAATTTTGCCAGGTGGCACATTCTTAGCGAGATGATGGATTCATGGTTTAATTACTTTAGTCTTTGTTATTCACAACAGTTAACAATTCAGTTATCTGACAAATCCCGTTGTAGAACTTTCTTTTCGGGTGTTTATCTTTGCCATATTTTAGTATTCAAGGTGG
This sequence comes from Ramphastos sulfuratus, assembly GCA_013399055.1. NCBI lineage: Eukaryota > Metazoa > Chordata > Aves > Piciformes > Ramphastidae > Ramphastos > Ramphastos sulfuratus. The sequence continues at coordinate 53,797 of WBNM01044882.1, read as the reverse complement.
ATGTCTTCTTTTAGATAAAAATTAATGAGAAGTTTTAAGATCATTTATCCATTTCTGAGGAAAGTGATGAAAAAATCCTTCAAGGTTTTAGCTTCAACAATTTTCCAGTCCCTTCCTCAGTTTCCCTATGAATAACAATGCTAACAGTAACACTTGCTTTCCTAAAGTATAGTGAAAGGATTTAAAATAATAACCACTTGTAGAAACAGCAAAAGAGGTAGATCCTGTATTTCTATATTTGAAAATAGTAAAGGTTATTAAATTATATAGAATTGTAACAGAGGAATGTAAATTAATATTTAAACCCAGAGCAGACTCAGATTTGTGGTACTCCTATTGTGAGTCAGAAAGGAAGCCAAAGGACTAAAGAGAGGTTTTCATTAGAAGTATTTGAGGGTGGGATGAAAGAGTGTCAGTGTCACATGGATAATCAAGAACATACTGGGAAATGATTTATCACTGGAGCTTAGATGAAAGGTCCCAGTAACAGCAGCAGCAACATGAAGAAAGATGCAGAAATTTATCTAAATGTCCCTGTGACTAGACCAAATAGGTAAGAAACCAAATGGAAGATACTAAGCCAGGAAAGACACTAAAATTCCAGGGGGGTGTGGTGAAGGGCCCAAATTCTATTTGGGACACACATCCTGGATATTCGCCTGGGCACCCATCTTGCCTCCCCCCCCCCACTCCTCCTTCTCCCCCCTTCTTCCCAGGTAGAAGAAGCGGGAAAGCAGACAAAAGGCTTGGCGCCTCACAGTCTGCAAAAGTCACGGTGATGGACNTTTGGCTACGTAGGCAGCAAAAACCCACTCGTCACCGCCACGTGGAAGGCCACCACATGGCAGGAACAATATATTCCCACGAATACTTTTGAACTATTAATATCGGGATTCCTAACGAGTGAGTAACCAACCCTCTTTCCTAAAGTTCGTTAATAGTTTGCGTTTGACCTTTAAGCGACAGTTTGTGTCACAGGACTCTTGAATTGCATTAATCTCTAAAATTGTTTATAAAATTCATTTAAATTAATTTCATTGGATGTATATACATTCTGCGACAATAGTTTCACCAATCACATAGTAGAATCAGTGTGGGTTATATTGTAAATACGTTTGGGGAAATTTTTTTTAGTTAATAAAGTATTTAATATTTTATATCGGCCTCATTACAATTCACTCATAACCCAGATTAAAAAAAAACCCCTACCACCACAGGGGGGTTGTTTCATTTTTCTTGCATCTCTGTAGGCAGGATTCTGAGAGAAATATCTACCACAGAGTCCCTCAGAGTGACAGCAGACACCACTTAATGCATGAGTGGTTGATGTGATAGTTATTAAATATGAGCATTTATATTAACACAATTATTAATTATTATTATTTATTAATACAATTATTCATTATTATTTATCAATAAAATTATGTTATCAACTTATTTACAGAGTCTTTTGTGCTCCCTTGTGCAAATAGATTACACAATGTGTACAGTGCATAGGGAAGTATCAAACAAGCTAATCAGGTAAACATGACTGTAGGTGTCAGGAGTCAGACAAGAGCCAGAGTTAGCACAAGAGAGGTGACAGAAGCCTTTGGGAAAGGGGAGGTGTTGATGCAGATGTAGCCCTGTTTTGAAAGCAGAATAATCTTGCATCACTTTAATTGGACTGTCAAAACATACCTAGAGGTGCAGGTGAGCTACAGGATACAATGGAAGTAGTCACAAGTCTTAAAGTAATAAACCCAGTTACTGATCCCATCATTCAGTCTTAAAAAAAAACATATCTAAATAAGTAAATAAATAAATAAATACACAATGTGAAGTCAACAAAATTGCTTTCAGAATACTAGGAAAAAAAAGTAGGCTGAATGTTTTAATCTCCTATAAATAATAATGCTGTGCATAGACTGGCTGCATAATCATCAACTGCATCCAGATATTTAGCATGCTAAGTAGTAATTCTACTACATCAGTCAACTAAAGAATCTGTAACTTCACATTAGTGTAACATGCACTAAGTATACCCAAGGAACCGTTAGAGCATACCACATTAATATTCGGCAGCCTAACGGCTCCCCAAGCAGGCATTGTCAGGATACAGCCGAAGGGCCTCACTGGAGCTGTTACAGCATCTCACATCCAAAATCTGTGGATTAAACACTTGTTTAATAGACTCCAGTGTGAGAGAATATACCAGGTACTGCCCATAATGTCAGTCATCCGTGGGTAGTGGGAGAAACTAATACACTTCCTGCAGGAATGACAAACCAGATTCGAACTGATAGCAGCAGCACAATTGTTCTACTGATGCCTTTCAAAGACTGTAATGGACACAAACTTCCCTAGGTATAGTCTGAGTTGAATAACTGGCTATATTGTACTTTAAAATTATGGGGTNAAAAAGAAAAGAAAACCCAAAACCTCCACAGCTTCTCAGAATAATAGAGAACTTGACAGGAGCACTCACAAAGGACAATTCCTAATTAATGCAGCCCTATCCTTCTGCTGTTATTTTGTGGAACTGCATGATAGTGGAAGGGATCATGCTGTATAATTTCCCTAACACATATTCATCATTTGCATTCAAAAGCACATTCATTCAGAAGCAGTTTAATTCACAGTAACAGCTTTCGAATGTCTCCTGTTTGCCCCAGAAAAGACAGGCTATTTCAAAGGACATGGAAATGTACAAATGCAAACCATCTGAAAACAGAGTTTGAAACCTTCCACTTTTTGCTATTAATGTTTTTGTCTATCTCTGAAAATATGCTGTCTCTTTGAAAATTATGTTATTCCCATGACTATATATATATTCTCATATATATATATATATGACTATATATATATTCTCATTGCTGTAAAAAGAAACTGTATTACTTCATATTGCTGAAAGCATATGATTCTTCTGAACATTAAGAAACTCCCAAGAGTGGCTTGAAAAGAGAAAGAAGACGACAGACAGAAAAGGCTGCTTTCCCTAATACTTGACCTAGATAAAACACACAACAAGAGTTAAAATGCAGACCTAAAAATGTGTTAATATAACTTGTTTTAGTCTACTCAAGTAATCTCACAACTAATGATACTGCAGAAGTTGTTGAAGTGTGTTGACTGTTCTCTGGCAACCGCAGCAAAATTCATGAAAGGTCAACTTTNACCTTAAAGACCAGGTTGCTCAAAATCCCATCCAGCCTTGAATGTTTGCAGGGAGGAAGCATCCACAACTTCTCTGGGCAATCTGTACCAGTGTCTTATTGCCCTCACTGTAAAGAATTTCTTCCTAGTATCTAATCTAAATCTACTCTCTTTCAGTCTGAAACTGTTACCACACTTTGTCTTATCACTATACTTCCTGATAAAGACCACCTCAACTTTCTTCATATCCTAAGTAACCAGGTAATCACACAAGGAAAATCAAAAATAGNTGCTATTAATGTTTTTGTCTATCTCTGAAAATATGCTGTCTCTTTGAAAATTATGTTATTCCCATGACTATATATATATTCTCATATATATATATATATGACTATATATATATTCTCATTGCTGTAAAAAGAAACTGTATTACTTCATATTGCTGAAAGCATATGATTCTTCTGAACATTAAGAAACTCCCAAGAGTGGCTTGAAAAGAGAAAGAAGACGACAGACAGAAAAGGCTGCTTTCCCTAATACTTGACCTAGATAAAACACACAACAAGAGTTAAAATGCAGACCTAAAAATGTGTTAATATAACTTGTTTTAGTCTACTCAAGTAATCTCACAACTAATGATACTGCAGAAGTTGTTGAAGTGTGTTGACTGTTCTCTGGCAACCGCAGCAAAATTCATGAAAGGTCAACTTTCAATTAGGCTACAGAATAAAAAAGTATTTCTAGAGCTCTTTTTGCTCCTGAGTTAACTTTCTTGTTAGGTATCTTAAATAAAAATTGTTTTTCACAAATGTATCCATGCAAAACTAAGCAAATATAAAGGAAGATTCATCCAGTAGACTCCTACTGCAGATATATCAACCAAAGCAATAAGCAGAGTCATAGGCTTCAATCCTAAACATTTTTGAATGTGCACAAGTAACTTAGAAGTGTGAGTTACATACTTAAAAGACAGTTAATCATTTTGCTCCCACTGAGTTCTAGTGAAAGTCAAGAAATGTCTTTCTAAATTAGTGGTATCTAGTGCAGAAATATAATATTGGCCAAGTTTTATTTTGCCTTATTTGGTCCTGTCTCTGATCATACACTCAATTTCATAGAGTACCTTTTTTCATATAAATGAAGGTTTATTGTCACCTTCTCTGGAAAACACCCGGAACGTGTTCCTTTATACAGAGAGATTAAAGGTATTGCCAACGCCCTGTAAGTGATTATGAGCATAGCAATGCCGTTACAAGTTTCTCTGAGAGATTTCCTAGGTTGTAACTGAGAAAAAGCCTGTGTCCATATAGCGTCATGTAGATATACTAGATGAGATCTGGAAGCTAGAGAGCCATGCCCCATTCACCCTTCTTTGTGCAAACATGGTTATGGTACTGCTCTGACCAATCTTACTCTGTAACCATCTTGCATGTCTCTTCTTCCATGACTCAGATATACATCAAGAAAAAACACACTTTTAAGTAGTTTTTGAAATAAAAATGTCTATAGCTGATACCACAAATCCATTTTCCCCAGAAAACATTTACATAGCTCTCTGTGGGATACTTGATAACTCAAGGTACTTGGTTCAGTTGAAATGCAGTTAGTTCTCCAAATAACATCTTTTGTAGTGCTGTGTTTTGTTGTGGTAGCTGGAAAGTGCATTGGTAACACACCAGTGTTTTGGCTACTACTGAGCAGTACTCACATTGCACTAGGGCTGTGCTTATCCAACATTTCCCACCCACAACAGTAGGCTGAGGGGTGGGCAAGATCTTGGCAGAGAACATAGTCAGACCAGTTGACCCAAACTGACCAAAGGAGTATTCCATATCATATGATGCCAGTTCAGATGTAAAAGCTAAGGGAAAGAAGGAAATGGAGGGCCATTTGTTAATGATATTTGTCCTCTGGAGCAACTGCTATGATATTGGAGCCCTGCTTCCCAAGGAGAAACCAGACATTGTCTACTGATGGGAAGCAGAGAATAATATCTTTGCTCTTGCTTCTGTGAGAGGCCTTTGCTTTCACTTTTGCCTTATTAAACTGTTTCTATCTTGGCCCACAAACTTCTTGTTATATTTTCCCTCTCCTCTATCCATCTAAGAAGAGGAGTGATAGAGAGACTTTGGTGAGCATCTGGACCCCAGCTAGGGCCAAACCAACACACTCAAACACAAAGCCAGCTGAGGGGCACCTCAATTGAATGAGGAGTTGGAACTTAAAGAGACTTCATAGCCAGAAGAAGCAGCTTTATATTGTGACATGAATGAGGATCCCACTACAGCAGCTTCCTCCTAGATTCCACTTTCCTCTGAAGGTTGCAAAGACTTGACAGTTGAAGAGAAAAGCCTCAGTTCTTAACACTTTCCCTTCTCAGCAGGGTCCCAGCTATCACACCTCCATCGGAATGTTTAATCTTTTTTTTTTTTTTTTTATCTCAAGCATTGCCAAAACAGAAAACGTATTCCTAGGTTTTTGCCTGACTTGTAAATGATGGTTACTGCTGCCAAAATATAGGCACAGNCAGCCTGTAGCTCTGCATGGGGTTGTTGTGGCCAAAGTGCAGCCCCCGGCACTTGGATTTGTTGAAAGCCATCCCATTGGACTCTGCCCATCTGTCCAGGCGCTGAGTAATGGCACCAAGACCAGCTCCCTGTGGAGATTTCTACACAGTAACAGAGGTGTGCGTTAACATGTAATGAAATGCCTAGCAAGGGAAGCAATTGGTAAACCATATGACAATAAAAACAAATGGGCAACATCAAGAGAATCATGTCCCCCTAAAGGATGTCAGATGGTTGGTATCACAGTATCACAGTATCAGCGAGGTTGGAAGAGATCTCAAAGATCATCAAGTCCAACCCATTACCACAGACCTCAAGACTAGACCATGGCACCAAGTGCCACATCCAAGCGCACTTTGAACACCTCCAGGTACTTCAGTCATTTGTGGGGTATCAATGGAGTTGCCTCAGTTATGAGATTCAAGGGCAGGCTTCTGCCTTTATGGTTCATAGTGCTGCTAATGCTAGCATAAAGCAATTGTGATTGCAAGGGGGGTTGCATAGATGACCTTTCAAGGTCCTTTCCAACCCAGATAATTCTATGATTCTATGTGACACAAAGTTATTGTGATTTAACAGCATTTTTCAGCTATCAAGACAATCGAAACTCTGACCCAAGAAGCCTACCACCACATACTTTCTGACATGACTGGAATGAGCTTAATTGTTCTTCAAATGATGGTTAACTGCAGAAGGAAACACAACGGCTTTGCTTTTGATTGCTCTTCCCATTTGACATCAAAAGCTCACATGAACACAGCCATGTTTGATGATTAACCAGAGAAATCATGGCAAGTAAGGTGGAAATCAAAATGTTGCTACTGTTAGTCATCTTAATTGACAACAGAGAAGCAAAACCGAATGAAATACTCAAAGGAGGACAACGAGGTTGCCACTTTGAAAAAAAAGCAGAACACTCCAGATGGTTGTCACTTCAGAGAACTGCCTCAGCTGTTTGTGACACATAACCTGCATTAGTGCCAAGCTGTCAGAAACACAGTTTGAAATGGTCAACCAGAATCATAAATGGGGTCTTTGGAAGCATACAGCGAAGTTTCAAGTGCAACCTTAACACTTCCTGTCTGGGGACAGCAGTCTAGTATGTCAGAATACATATATCAAAGTATTTTCAAAATGATAGAAAAGGACAAAAAACTATTTAACCCACAGGATAATATACATTGAAAAACTAACCTATCTTATTCAAAGCAGGTACAACACTAACAGTTTTTTTCATGTTCTTATTTATGTCTGTATGTTTCTATGTGCTCTGGCCTTTACAGATTTAATGTTAATAAGCCTTATCTACAGCTCTTCTATTTCACACAGACTTCAGCTCTTCCATTTTACACAGCCTTTTTGTTTTTTAAATACTTACCTGTGACTTTACACTATTGTAAGAAGTGTAAGAGAAAGGAAGAGAGATTACACCCAATATGTGTTGACTAAATTTATCTACAAAATAAGTATCTATGAAATGATTAATCAGTAATTTTGATTCTGTAATGGAAAAACTTGGTCTATACCATTAAGAAAGTAGTTAATTGTTACCATGTAGGACAATAGCTCTAGGCTCCATTAGCCACAAAAGGGGTTTTGTCAGGAGTAATTACCCAAGGGACTAGCCACAAAAATCATACTAGCTCTATAGAAGCCATCAGAGGATAATCACCTTGCAGTGAATTTTGACTAGTCATGCAGAATTAATCTAAACAAGCATTCCACTGGTAAAAGGCTCCAAAACTTCTTTTGAAATTATGAAGTTAACTTGTCTGTCAGTCACCTTTAAAATGGCTCTTCTCATATTCAGCAAAGGAGACAAACAAATAATGAAATATGTGAAATCTTACCATACACTTATATAATTTCTAAAAGGTATTCAGGATCTTGAAAGAGTAACAAGTAATATGTTCAGAGAATAAAAACTTTGCTTATTTCCACAAATAGTAAACTCAGGGCTAATATACCAATATGACAAGTTAAAAGTCTTTTATAAACAAACCAAAACAAACAACTCAAACAAAAAACAAAACAAAACAAAACAAACCCAAAGTAGTCAGAAGACAGAACATCAGCAACTGCAACTATCAGACTTCACGAGGGAGCAGCCAAGGATGACACTTCCCCACCTGGTTGATGACTGCCTTCCTAGCAAGAGCTTGCACTGGGGCTCTTTGCACAGCAGCGTCTCTGTCCAGAGACTCACTATCTGTGTTGGCCAAGAAAAACAACACTGTGTGCGCTTATAGTTTGAGTACGGTCCTGTTTGCAATCTTCCACTCGAGTCAAACATGCCCAGATGAGTGTGACCCAAAGAATCACATGCTCTAAGAACAACAATCATGGCTACTACCCTTTTTTCCTCTCATGCAAAAGATGAGTTCCTACATATTACTGAGCAGTGCAATAAAGCACTCAAAAGGGTCCTGGGTTTAAGTCTATGGATTGTCTACAAGGAGGCTATTTGCATACTTACAGAAAGTAGGTTATTAAGTTTGATTGAGGGAACAGTCATCAGTGATTCTTTTTTTTCTCTGCAGACTTGAAAGCATAAAGTTTCTCATCATTGTAACTCTTTTAGCATAAGCAGAATATCAACTATGGGAAAAGAAGGATCACATACAATATGTACTTTTTCTTAGGTCAACTACATGAATGAAATTAATTATCTTCTTTATGGTAGCCTTTACAGGGGAATTAAAACCAAAAGAGATATAGATTGGTATATCCTTTGTTACCCTCTAGTCACATTTCAGTGCTGGCTGGCATCTCTGCTATTATACCAACACAAACTGCAGTACATACAGAAATTGCAAGAATAATAGCTGACATCTGTCAACCTGGAGTGCCTTTGTCACATAAGACTCTCCTAAGAGCTAACACTCAGACGATAAGAAGTGTTTATAAAATCTCTACAGGAAAATTACTTTGGGGTCAGGATTTAGAGTATACTTTATGTACTAGGAGAAAGATTGTAAGATATGTATCACAGAATAAACCTGCTTCTTCAGGACATTACACTGGATGACCTGATAGGGCATCTGTTTCCATCATCAAGTCACATTCAATCATTACATTGATTCATGTGGTTGTTCTGAATCTTGTGCTGAATCTAGCACCTCTAATTTACCTTGAGCTGTTAAAAAGCAAATCCTTTCCAAAAAACAAAAGGCTTATTTTCAAAAGACAGCTTTTATTTTTTTCATCTGGGAGTCATAAAAGGTTCCCTAACCTTGTGGAGGGCTGTGCTATACTAACTGTTCATTAATTTCATAGAACCATGGAATTGTTTCAGTTGGAAAGGACTTTAAGATCAAAATCAATGATTATCTAGCTCTATCAAATCTGATGGTAGACTGATGTAGCAGCACATCTGTGCATCTTCTAAACACCTGCCTGGGGAGCCTATTCCAGTCTTCAATAACCCCTTCTTTTGGTGTATAAATTTCTTCAAATATCCAGCCTAAGCCTCCCCTGGTGCAACTTGAGGCCTCTTCCTTTTGTTCTATCACTTGCTCTAGTGCAACTTCAACAATACAAAAGCAAAAAGCATGTACTTTAAAACCAAATCAAAGACTAATCCAAATCACTTCAGACTCTGAGTTCATAGTGTCATTTATGCATTCTTGAATATTACTGCAGTATCCAAAAAAAGGACTGTAAAGTAAATAATATCTCAGTAGCCTCTTTGTCAGATTCATCCAGTTATTAATAGATCATGCATTTCATAACTGTCAACTCCGCAAAGTCACATTTCACCACCAAAAAGCCAAAGTGTTGTCATTTCTGGCTGGTGAAGAAAAAAGATCCTCTCATTACTCAAGAAGTTGAATTCAAAATTAAGATCGCCAGATAACCACAAGCTTCCAGTGCTCAGTGTGTTACAAATCAGATTCAGAAACAAGGCATAGCAATATTCATGTCTGCGTAGTAATAATCCGAGTATCAACCTTGCTTCAGCATAGTAAATAATTAAAAATAAATAGCTGCCCTTAATCCCATAGTGACAAAAGTAGAGAATATAGGACAGCTGCCAACATCTTCTATACATCACATGTTTAAAATATGTGATCCAGCCACAGTTCAAAAGATCTTGTTTTGGAATTAAATAGGCAAATGAATGCTAGTATGTACTAGTTTGTGAGTTTGCTCCATTGTTGGTAAAGGCAATTGTTTTAGATTCTGTTTATTGTCCTCTACCCTGCAGTAAGAGATTTATTATGAGAGAGGGGGGGGAAAAAAAAGTTTAAATTTATGTATATGAGGATCTTAAAATAATCAAATAAGATTTCACTTTCTACTTTCAATAGACTTCCCTGTTGTCTTTCTATGGAGACATATTCCTGTCATCACAAATTGTTGAAAGGGAGAAGAGGAAAGAGGCTGCAGGAAAGAATAAAGGTTAAGGGAAGACCGATCTTTGCTATGGCTTTTGGAAGACAACTTATATTTTGATCACAGCATGATTCAGAAAACATTTGGGATCTTATCTACCTTGGAGTTTAAAAATTGCCTTCTGTTACAGGAATGATGCTCTGCAGTGCTGAAATAACACAGGGGCAGTTATTCTAACCACAGAATATGTGTATATATATATATATATAATTTTTTTTCCCCCTTCCCTTCTGGTTACTCAAAGACTCTATCGTGTTTTAAAAATTAAGACATCCTGACATTGAAGACACACATTGAACTTACCTTTTTTATGCTAAGGTAGAGAGTTTTCATGTACTGAAAATCTCTCCCTTCCATTTCATTAAAAATAATTTTTTAAAAAAGGTAACTTTAGAGCTCAATGAGTATTTGTTTTTTATTTGCAGAGTTTTCTTTTCAATGTGACTTTGCTCTTTCAGTTTGATAATTGACAAAATATGAAACTCAGGATACCCAATCAGATACGTATTTATTTAATTCTTTGTAAAATCCATGTAATTCATGAACATTTGAAAAAAAATCTGTTCAGGAATCTGAACAATGACCAATGTATAACAGGGTATAAAAGGCTATGAAGCAAAGGTCAAAGTACATTTTCTTAGAGATTTTTTTAGACTAGGCAATAGATTTTATTTTCCTGCAGTTCAACAGCTCTATTTTCTGTATATTCTGCCTATCCATGGACATATTTTCACTGCATATTCCCTTGTAAACTTTTGTTTACATAGTTGCTTAAAATCTTCTAAAATTTTCATTTTAGTAAAGTAATATTTGGACAATTACGTCGCATTAAAAATATGAAACCTTTGGTTTGTCTAGTGCCAATAAGAATGATACAATATTCTTCATTTCTCAGGATCATGAGTTTGTACTAATCAAGCTAATAAGAAAGTCTTTAATTTCCCACATACATTCTGTCTCCAGCTTCACTTAACAGCTAAGCTGCAAATCTGAATCCCTCTCTTTTGGAAAAACTTTAATTTTCTTTTTCTAACATGCCCCCTGGATTTCTCTAGTTGGTATTCTGACAGACTCTGAATCTCAACACCCAGGCTTCAGCCTGGGGTTAATGGAAATGAACAGTTAGCTCATAAGGGCTGTTTTCACCATATGTTGCCAAAGATACTCTCCTTTTCAATGTTCTATTGATTGTAAGGGCGCATTTCTCAATTAATCCCCATTCCAGTTGATCTCACTTTCAGGTCAAAGAGCTAAATTTCATCTGCACATGGTGCTTTTCATCCCCAGTCTAACAAGGTAGTGACTACTAATGTCAACTTTTCCATTTTAGACATCTTTGGAGCAGAAATTTACCGTAACTCAGGCATTGTTGCAGAATACTGCTGAAATGATTAATTCCTTTTATGTTGTATTTAAAGTTGGTATCACCTTCAGTGACTAGAGCATTGTGTGTAACCGCAGTTCACGTATAATGAATTTTTAATTTGGCTTCCACCATGTGGTGGTTTTACACCACTTAGAATTTGGGATTTACCCCTCAAAGGTAAATTATCCATCTCTACTCAGAATACATTGGGAAAATTAAATTATTATTTACAAAAACTAGGCTAAACATAAAAGGTAATAAACATATACAAACACACACACACACACACACATATATATATGTATATACCTAGACAGTAGCCCAGATACCCGCCCTAGACAAAGCCCACCACTCTGGACACTGCAGCCTGCAAGGCCACATTGCCTTACCTGCTACTGCAATATAACCTAAACAATGGTTGTCATNATCGGCCGGGGGGTTAGAAGGAAAAGTGGTTAGTGAAGTTCTTCAGCAGAGAGGAGAAGCCAGAAGCTAGGCTGCTCGAGACGCTGTGCCCCAGAGACTGCCTTATCTATGTTTTTAGTTCTTTTTTCTTAAACATCTCAGCAAGCCTATGAGTGAAGTAGACATCACCATTGTTTCCTTTTCACGGCCTGTAATATCATTTTCTCTATTAAAATATTCCAATTAGCTCAAACCAGCACACTCCTGTGCTTGTCATCCTGTTCACACTGGAAAGTTTTATATGGCTTTTGTTTTGTTTTGGACAGCTACGAGGGGTGATACATGAATGGAGCTTTGCTTCTGGTCTACTCATGATGTGCAGCCAGAGATGTGCCTTGTGGTTGTTAGTGTAACTGATGAGGCTGTTGATCTTGTCCCATCCACACAAAAGAATTAATCCCACTCCAGTAAGAAATACAGATGGAGCTGGAGTGATCAACCACAGAATCATCTGTTAAGAATAACAGAACTCATCATAAATTTGGCAGCTTTATAATGTGCTTTGGATCTGCTCATTTCCACTGTATGAAAAAGTAGCACAGAGTCATGATATAAAAACTTCTGTTTGATATGCATCACCTCCTCCCCAGGCAGCTGTAAATAGAGCTCACTAGACAAATATGAATAGGTTATGCTTGTACCAAATATCTATTCTTCATTAAGAAAAATATATTTGAAAGCCATTAGGGGACAATGCTATCATGTCCTCTGGTCTTCCAGCTAATACTTGGCCTTTCCCTGAATTCACCCTAGTGTCAAATCTAATCACTGCGCTTTGATCTTAATTTTAGCATTTCCAGTGACAAAGAATCCACTGAAAATCTATGTGAGCTACTCCAACGGTTAATCAACCTCAGCTAAATGTATCATCTGAATTTATCTTCTTTTTGCTTCCACACACTAGACTTTATTATACTAGTCTTTGCATATGACACTAGAGATTTATTTTAACCATTTCCCTGTTTCTGGGAAGTCTGATCACACCCTGACCAAATCACCACCAAAATTTCCCACTGAGAAACTTCTGATTTCACACACTTTGTTATGGTTACAGGCCTGCACATCCACACGGCATTTTTAAAAGAAATGAAGTTAAATTGATTTTCCAGCCTTAGGCATGTGGTGCATGTGTGCAGAGTTAAATGCTTCAGGACCTTGTGTCCAGATTGTAAGTGAGCTGCTCTAGATGATAGCCTCAAATGTGAGTTCACCTTTCTTTCACTAGAAGAGAACCTACACTAAGAATACAGTAATATGTTTGGATATGTACATCGAGACTCCACTACAGACATGAAATAATTCCAGACCTAAAAGAGTACTCCACACATGGTAATATTCCAGGTCTCTAAACCTGAAGTACAGATTCCCCAGACTAAGGACTCCATTCATTAAATTGCACTGAGACAACATGGTATTTAAAAATCACTGAATCACAGAATTAAACAGGTTTGAAAAGAACTTAGAGATCATTGAGTCCAACCTATCAACTAATACCTTCTAATCAACTAAACCATGGCACTAAATCCCCCATCCAGTCTCCTTTTAAACACCTCCAGAGATGGTGACCCCACCAACCTCCCTGGGCAGCCCATTCCAATGCCCATTCACTCTTGCTATGAAGAACTTCTTCCTAACATCCAGCCTAAACCT
>WBNM01044882.1:5868-40155 GCA_013399055.1 Ramphastos sulfuratus | reverse complement strand
CACACAGCTTGGTGTCATCTGCAAACTTGCTGAGGGTGCACTCAATTCCTCTGTCCATGTTACTGACAAAGATGTTGAACAGCACTGGTCCCAGCACTGACCCCTGAGGGACGCCACTTGTCACTGGTCTCCAAGTGGACTTTGTGCTGTTGATCACCACTCTCTGCATGCGACCATCCAGCCAAGTCCTTATCCAGCGATTTCTTCAGAGGGATTTGAACTACGAAGTATTTGTTTTGTATGAGGTTTCCCTTTTGTACTAAGAATCATCCTCCAATTTAAACAATTACAAGCAAATAATCTAATTCTTATTATTATACAGATCATTCCACCTCCCTACATCAGTCTTTGTTATCACATCTACTGGGGTAATGTATTCATACATTTTCATCTGCAGCTGTGGTATGCAGGGAAGTAATATTTAAATTAAGTCATTATGCCATTTTCCTTACAAAGTCTTTTCACTGGAATAAACAGAAGTCATACCCCTTCAAGTTTATCAAATTCAAACCCAAGGCCAGATGACAACACTGAAACCAGTCTCTCAGTGCTTGAGAGGCTTGACAGTACTTGAACAAACTAGATGTAACAACCTTGGAATTTTCTGGAAGAACAGATTTTCATTTCATTACAATCAACTTTTCTCCTCTATTTTTTTATATCCCACTTCTCGAATTTACTTCATTTCAAGAACCCACATTGCAATGAGGAGCTGCTAGCAAATGAAGACCATTATAAATCATACAGCCATAATGGGAGGTAAAGCCACATTAAAATTTACTGTGCTTTTCTACAAGGATTTATAGCAAAGATTTGAGTAATGTAAATTGGTCTCTGCTGCACCCCCATCCATTATTTCAGAGGAACAGAGTGGTTCGTAAATAATGCATAGGGATTCCACAACTGCTCAGGACAGAAAATGAACACCAGTGCAAATCAGTTCAGCCCATGAAAATTAAAGCAAGAACTGTATATTTCAAATCACAACTTTCTCAGAACAGTTGGACTAAACCCTGTTCTGAAGAGAAAAAAAAATTAAAAAGAAAATTTTAAAAAGCAGTGAACCATGGTGAGTCCACACAATGCATTAAAAATCAAAATGCCTGACACACGGAATAAGAACCACATTAATACTAGCGCAGGGTCTCATAAGACTAAATCTACCCTATTACTGTAATGCATGCACAGGGTCTAAGAGATCTTGAACACTGATTGAGCTTGACTTTGCTTACTTAGGAAGTGGTCACTACTTTAGCATTATGGAAATGAAAGATAATAGATGAAGACATAAGGAGCAGTCTCATCAGGAAAGCTATGTTGTTGTAATGTCCTCATGATTTTTCTGAACTTTGAGCAGCCCATGATTTTTTCATACATTCCTCACCTTTTTATTCCCCTTTATTTTTCTTCTGCTCCATTTCCTTCTTTTGTTTCTTCTGCTTGTAGTTATGCAATAATCTGACAAAACTGTTCTGCATGACAAGAACACAAATTGCATGGAAGTTAGACTCAGTGTTAGTGTAACATCATTCCACACATTTCAGAAACCTTAAGAGATCAATAGCACTTAGAGTGCAACATCCTCAAACCATGAAGATAAACAAAATATGGCTTCAAGCGTAAATAATTCAAAATGAAAAAGTACAGCACGGAAGTGGAAGTCAGAGGCACTGCTGGAAGGTGTATGCAGCTGCATAATAGAATCTTGCGTGGCAGCTGGACCAGTAAATATAATAGGTGTCTCCGGCAAACAAACATTTCATACTGGAGAGGAAAGTAACACTCCATGTTCGCACTATTCATCTAGCCAACAGTATAGACTGCAGAGGGAGAACTTCTGTGTGGTCTCACTTTATGCCCTGGTGTGAGGTTTGATTTATCTTATTGTATGCTAAATAATACTGATGGCAATAGAAACCTGCCATTTTCTCAAATCCAGTACAATAGCAGCAAGCAAGAGACCCTGGACAGAGCTATATGCAGACCAATATGATCCAAGCAATGTCAGTTTATTGAATATGAGTACACCCTTAT
Organism: Ramphastos sulfuratus; assembly: GCA_013399055.1. Classification (NCBI taxonomy): domain Eukaryota; kingdom Metazoa; phylum Chordata; class Aves; order Piciformes; family Ramphastidae; genus Ramphastos; species Ramphastos sulfuratus. The sequence goes on along the minus strand of WBNM01044882.1, from coordinate 38,121 downwards.
ATACTTTCTAACAGACTATGAGGGTTAGTTTATTGTAAAGCAATGGGTCCAAATCATTAAGGCACGAACTCTGCGGCATTAAGCAATTGGTCTAAATTGTTAAGGGGCAAGCTGCTGGGGCATTATGCAATTGGTGTAAATCGTTAAGGCGCAAGCTGTGAGGGCACTAAGAGATTGGCCCATCATTATCTGTTCAGAGACTTCTTGAGAGTCCTCTTGTTTTGGTTTAATCTCCTGTTGTTGTCCAATTATTCTGTGGGCTACTGCAGCTAGTGTCCTTTGTCCTCTGGATGAACTTTCATGTAGACTGTGAAAGTTCAGCTTACAATTAGCAGTTAGCACAAGTTGGATTGCTCACATGTCCAGTTAATACAAAGTTATTTCCCTACACAGTGCAAGTATTATTTTGATAACCTCCAGTGGAAATGTATTCCAGATTCATATTACACTCTGTGTGAAAAGGATGATGCTTTGTAAGATAGTGTATCTATTACACATACAATTTTTTTTTTTTTTAAAAATAATCAACCAGGTTGGAAGAAACCTCCAAGATCATCCAGTCACAACTTTGAAGTGTATCCCGAGGATACATTTCACAGACATGGTTAAATTACATGCACTATAGATTTTTTATCCTTTTACCTCCTGTGCCTGAAGTCAAATCTTTCCAAGACAGTTTATATTTCAAGTTCTGGACGGTTTCAAGGAGTTATCCTTAAAAAATGCCTCTCTGACAGATTTTCTCCTTCCATGACTATATATGCACAATAATACATAAATATAGAGAAAAGGGTAGATCACAGAAGTAGGGGTTGGAAAGGACCCTTGGAGATCATCTAGTCCAATGCTCCTGCTCAAGCAAGTTGGCCTGGATCAGGCTGTACAGGAATGCATCCAGGTGGGTTTTGGAATTTTTCAGAGAAGGGGACTCCACAATCTCTCCAGGCAATCTCTTCCAATGGTGCTCCACCACCCCCAAAGTAAAGATTTGTTTTTCCTTATGTTTAGGTGGAATTTCCTGTGTACTAGTTTATGTCCATTGCCCTTGTCCTATCACTGGGACCACTGAAAAAAGACTGGCCTCATTCTCTTGACAACTGTGCTTTAGAAGCTTTATAAGCTAACATATGGAGTTCCCATACACCAATTAGTAAAGCGTCATACCTACTTTAACATCTTCAGTTTCACCCATCAAAAGGCGATCAACCCGTTAAAAACACTGGTATGTTCCCATGACTAACTTAAAACACACATCAATAAATACAGGGTACTTAAATAGTACTTGAAAACAGATTTTGCTCTTGAGTTTGTGGTTGCTAAGAAAAATGTTCTTCAGGTTTTATACCTTTTTGCATCATTTTTTGACCCAAAGGTTACACACTTCTACTTGAAATACGTGAAAATACAGGGTATTCATGGCCTACAAAGAACAGGATGACAGCCCTAAAAAGAATCACTTTTCTTCCCTGCTCAAGGTCACAGATAAGGCTCGAAGAGTCTTCACTGAGGTTTGTAACAACCTGCTAAATGAACCCTATTTGCCTTTGTCATATCTGCTTTAAGGAAAAATGCAATGGTAATTATAGTCCCTAGCATTCTGTAATTTCTATGCAAATTAGAGACAGAGCTTTAAATTGTTAGCTGAAAAAGACTGGAAATTTTCTTGCATCTGAGAGTTCATGTGGCAGGTGTCATCCTTAGTAACCAGGAAGAAACTAGTCTTTCCCAAATCTGTATTTTTGACCTTCTGCAGTAGGGCAAGGCTTGGTTTTTTTTGTATCTTACATACTTTATTGTTTACAGAACTTCATTTCTAGAAACTGAGAAACAAATTGACACTGAGTAACAACACTTCTTACACATTTTGGGGAGACAAATTGTATTTTTACATCCTTTTATGCACTTTAAGCTGTTTAACTGTGGAAAAGTAGTCTGACTTTTCTAACATAAGAACTAAATAAGTGTGATATTATTTTCACTTGGAAGAATAATAGCATCTTTGTCTTAGAGAGTGGTATGTGATAAAATGGACAATGATCATAGGCTTCAATAGATCAGGTGGAACAGACTATTAATGCCTTTTATGCCTGTTGTGGTAGGCCTGAAAAGGCCAAGGTGGGCTTGTACATGTCCTGGCTTGCCCAGGCATGCTCCCCTGCCCCGCCCCCTCCTTCTGTGCTGGGGGTGGTGGCCACAGGAAAGGGGACAGAGGCCCCATCTTCACCTAATATGGGCAAACTGCCATCCTGATTGGCTAATCTATGTCCAAAGGCCCATCAGTCTCGGGTTGAAATATATAAAGGATGAGCAGGTAGCACAATCTCTCTCGCTCCTCTNCATTATTAATTTTGGATCATTTCATTACAATGCCAGATAGAATTTTAAAGCAGACAGCCCTATATGAAGGCACTCTCTAGCACTTCTATTCCAATCTGTTAAAAGTGTTACTACCATCTGATAAAAGTGTTACAACGCTGCATGCGTGCTCTTCCCATTTACTTCAGATCAAAGAATTACTTAAATACTGACAGTCTGAGCCATTCAGAGGCCACACTACTCTCTTTCAGCCTGACCAAAATGTATCTGCAACAAACATCCATAAAAAAATAATGTCAGCAGTTGTTTCTAATATGGTAATTGGTCTCTAGAGTTTCAGTTCATATTTCTCCATGTCAAGAAAGGTAGTTACATTCTCTGACATACTCTTGCAGGACAGCAGATGTATTGGATCTGGAATATTCCCCTGAGCCTCAGTTGCAAATGCAAGGTGCTCCATTTGCTTCTGACAGACAGAGTGACTCTTTGTCACAAGCACAGTGAGGCCCATTGGTCCAGCTTATCACACTTACAGAAAGCTCCACACTCAATGTGTGCATAAACAGTGACCTGCAATTTGTAATTATTGAAGAGAGTCCCATCTGGCAAATGTTTGTCTAGCAACACGGCTTTTTAAGAAGAACATTCAGACAGTGAAAATAGCAAAGAAGCAACATCTCTTCGGTTTTGTTCAGTTCAGAGGGATAAAGGGGAAACAGAAACCAAATAAGACTTTGACCTACCTACAGTATTTCAAAATGGAAAACTTTGATGGAATTGTTTAAGGGTACATCACTTCTTACAGTTAGGAATTCCACAAGTTGTTTTAATGAGAAAATTTAAAAATAAAACACTTCCTTTTATATTTTATTGAGGTACAGGAAGAGAAGAACATGCCGGTAAAGTGTGTCATTTCCAGTATAGTTCTCATACCTTAAAGAAAAAAATTCTGCAGAACTCTTAATTTCTGATCCTTGATGCAAACAGACATCAATACTTATTTCTTAGCAGTTTTTCTCTGCATGTACCTGAATGTGTGTTAAGAACATCTTGTGCTTTGTATCATCTGGGAACATTTCTATAATGTTCTAGTTTTATAAGGCCACAGGTTTTGGAGCTGAATGACTACAGTTTGACATCTGAAATATGTGGCCCAATCTTCAGAGCAATTAGTGGGAGGCTTCTATTGAATGAAAAGGGAGTTCAGCACCACTTATGACAGGCTCAGATTTAGATACTTTGGCTGTCTAGCATTAGATAACTAATATAAACACACTTTCAGAGGTATTGATTAAGTAGAGAAATCTCAGACTCATAGTCATGCACTCATTAAGAAACCAGTTTCAATATTTTAAGCATAAGTAATAGGGACAACTTAATATACCATCATTTTTATAACCTAATACATAGAAATGCACAGTATCATTTCAGATCTGAAGCTGGAGCAGCAGGAAAAAGAAAGGAAAAGACCCTTCTCTTATGAGTTGGTATGCTCTGTTTCCTACAAGTTTAGTCCTATGCCACCTAAATTGTCTTTGCTATCAAAATTAAGTAGCAAGTCTCAATACTGCATAGGTGTCCATCCTATACAGTAATTAAATCATCTGTCCTGCACTTTACTCATCAGCTTCTCCAGATTTTTCTCAGATCTTGCTTTTTTTCAGGAGCAAGAGCCAGTAAGCTCCCTCCTCAGGAAACCAAGCTAAATATAAATGGAACCATAGAGTTACAGGGTTGGAAGGGACGTCCAAAGGTCATCTAGTCCAACACCCCTGCTATGAGCGGGGACATCCTCCACTAGATCACGTTGCTACAAGCCTTGCCAAGCCTGACCTTGAGTATCTCCAGGGATGGGGCCTGAACCACCTACCTGGGAAACCCGCTCCAGCGCTCCACCACCCTCATGGCAAAGAATTGATGTGATAGTTGCTCACTTAGAAAAATAAGATGCAGACTAACAGAGACTATGAGACAGTACAATTCTTTTATCGTTGTCTGTTTTCCAGAGAGCTGCTTCTCCTGGGAAGGTATGTACATTACAATAGCAAAGCAAAATAAACAAATATACAGGAAACTTCATACTCTAATAGGCGACCTGGACAGAGATAGCCAGAAAAAAAAAATGGTCGAGGTAATAGAATTACTCATGCTGAGATAATCTGTCAGAGTCAGAAGGTGATACACTATCTATGCTATTGGTGCTTTAACTGACCTCTTAAAAAGGGAAATGGATTAGATCTTAATTTTCCCTGAAATGTGGGGAACACAGGAAGCCTCACAAATTTATCAGTTTTGATCTTCTATAGAGAAAATAAAACATAAAAGGTCTAAAAATTAAAGGTCAATCTTTCAGATATGTCATTCTTCAGGAAACAATAGACCTTTCTTCATGTCAAAAACTAAGCTTTTCTTGAATCATTATAGAATAATACAGCTTCAGAAAAACTGGGGGAGGGTAGATAGCAGTAAAAAGAAGACTGTTGCTAGGAAAGGAAAGAGGTGAGATTTGTCATATTATTTTCTGCTCTAGGGAGGAAATTATATTTTGAGGAATAAACTAAATTATTAAAAAGAGCATATTGGTTCAGCCTGTCAAAAAGACACTGCTATTTCATTTTTCATTAACAGCCTTTTTAATACACTGTGTGATGTATCCCAGCAAAGGTGTTTATCAAAATTACTGCCAGTGTGGGGGATTTTAATAAGCAAACCTTTAGTATCTCATAGATTACATACATTTGATAGCAAGTACCTTAGCCAATTTGAGTCCCAGTTCCCAAAACAATCTGCCTCCAGCTGCTATCCAAATTTGTCCTTGTAAAATGTTTTTATGAATCCTAAGAAACTGTGAAAAACAAGTGGAAAATTTTGTGTTGTACTGTAAGAATAGACAGGACAAGGACAAGAGAAAATTACTTGGTGTAGCAAACGTAAGGTTGGCCTGTCTTTAGCTAAGTTCTGATGCACATATCTTTTACTGTAAGCACATGCTCAAATTCCAGTGACTTTAGTAGGAATTTACAAGCTACTTACACTTAATAATTGCTGAAGTATTTTTCAGAGCACAATTGGTTTTAATGAAATTGAAGTCATGGCAGCCAAAAGAAATAGCCTAATTTCCCTCCACCATCAAACACAGAATTCTAACCATCTTTGAGTGCAGGATTAAGGGATGCATGTTTTCTCTTAATGATTCCAGTAGGGTAATGACTTTGTTTACCCATCCCTTGTCATGATGTTTTCTTTGTTATGAAGAATTGTTTCTTTGTCTCTTCTTTTATGTTCATGTATTTTTAGATGAACTGAGTAAACTAAAACTTGGAACGTTTCCTGTATGATTGTTTCCTTATCTCACCAAGAATTTCCCACAAGTCTTGCAAGCCATTAGGCAGTACTCACTATTACAATAAAATTATTCAGTTGGCTTTTTTGTTTGTTATGGGGGGTTCGTGGGGGTTTTGTATGTTGTTGTTTGGTTTTGGGTTTTGTTTTATTTTGTTTTTTTTTCTTTAATATTTTTGTTTTAATTTGAACCTAATAAGAAGCTGAAGGACTCCATGAAACACCTAGGGTGAGATCAAGAGAAAGTAGATAAATTCAAAAGATGACAATTTCTAGTTTATTTTTAATTCATTAATATGTTTGCTGTCCTACCAGACCAAACCAAACATCAAACCAAACCTTTCACAGAGTGTTGTGTGAGCCTGCAGAGATCAAAACTTTCCCATCACTCTGACAAACAGCAAAGATGAACATACAAGGCGAAATAAAGAAGCAATAAAAGCAAATAAGAGGACTGGAAGCACAAGATCTCTAGCATCTCTATATGTGGATGAGAGATCAAAGCCAAACAGCTACAAGTGGGGCTGGATCTCATATCCAAAAGCAATACATAATGAAAACCTCCCCAACAGAAAATAAAGTTAATATGGCACAAGCAGGTTTGGAGTTTCAGTGGGCAGGCATTTCACTGGATCTGCATCCCTGCTTTGGCTCATATGGGGTCTGGGCCTGGTCTACTCTCCAGTCTCTCTGCAAAGTAAAAGTCAGGCAGTGTCCAAGTGAGTGAACCAAGATTTGTGATCAGAATATCCAAAAGATATTACAAAGAAAATAATCTTTCTCACACATCTCACACATCTCTACATCTCTACATTTTGATATTCCTCTTCTTTGAAAAGAAGAAAAGCTGTTTCTCCAAAGTCCTAACACTTGAAGTGATTTTTTTTTTTTTCTGGCTGTTAGAACATTTGAGATAAGTTAATACAGTGATGTCTTTCTTGCACCTATGTGTTTTGTGGTCATGATGAAGCCACCAAAAAAAAGAAAATAATTTGTTCTTTCAACACAGTGCAATGTCCCAGGTGAAAAATAGAACACTGAAGGAGAAATGGTGTCAGAAATCCACTGATGAAAGATTGGGCCTCTAATTGGCCTGGCTAAACAGGCGGTTCTGCCTTTAGTCAATTCACTGTAACACCTACAAAGTCTTTTGCTGCTATTCATATGTAATGAAAAACCAGATCTGTGTTTTAAATAGGACTGCTATTTAAGCATTTAACATTTCTAAAAAGGAGATAAATACTTTTCCTTAAATACATATATTCTTAACAAAAGACCCAGTGCTCAGATACTCTGGGCAATTAATGAGAAGGTAGGAGACAATTTTTGTGTCTCTCTAGCTAAACATATCTCTAAGGTAGTTAATTGCCATCAAGCAGTTTATGGCTTTTCAACAAAGGTTATAAATAATTTCTTATTAAAATCAATGGCAAAGCCCTTCTTTGCTTGCAGGTGGTCCATGCTTGGATCCAATGAATATGAACAATCAGACAGTTAGCAAAATTCAGATTTTCTGGATGTCTGCAGAATACCTGCTTGTTCCTTTGCGCTTCACTGAACTAAGACAGCATTTTAATAGTCTGAACATGAGCATGAATATCATGAACATCTGTTTTGACAAACTCATCAGAATATTCTTACTAAATAGGATCCAAGATCTTGATATTTCAAGGACTTCTGAATAGTCAGAGTGAATGCACAAAAATAACATATTTACATACAGTGCTTTATTGTCCTGTCATTTAATTAATATCAGCTTGTTCCATCCTAATAAAAATAATATATCAATAATAACTAAAATAAGAAGCTGGAATTTAGTTGAAGACAGAGCAATGGAAAAAGATTTAAAGTATTTCAATGAAGATTAAGATTAATTAAGATTAATCAGATAGAAAGAACAGACTTTCTGACCTCTGTAAATATTGACTAGACTTGAGATCTTGAGGAAAAAAGAACAAAAATTAATGGGCATGTGTATCACCCTGCCAATGAATCTAAGAGGGAACAGAAGCCACCTTCTGTTTTCTCAGTTCATGGCTATTTATTGCTTGATTTTGACCAAATTTCAGTGACCACTTCATCTGAATTCTTACTCTGATAAGGAGAGCATGATATATATATAAAAATAACTGTCCTACTTCCATACCTTTGTTTTCATCTGTTCTGAATTTCACAACAGTGACTGAACATGTGCCATCTCTTCCTACCTGAGAAAAGCTGATATTGTGTTGCATTCTTGGGTTGCAATAAGCAAATGTTTTATCATTTATTATTAGAAAACTATTGTATAATTAACTTCCAGAAATTTTCTTTTGTAATAACAGCTTATTCGAAACTGAGCCTTTCACTTAGTTTTGGAGAACACTTCCACATGGGTATGACATTGATATTGTGACCCTTATAGGGAAAAGAATTTGCCTAGCAAAAGCCTCACAAAACCAAAATTGATAACAAACTCTCAGGATAATTATCTGGTTGTGCATGGTTGTGCACTCATACAGATTTCTTTTTTCCTTCCTCAGGATAGGTATATTAGAGTAATATTAAAAACTCAAATGTATTTTTTATTCTATTGCAGTCCTTTTCATTTAATTTCCATAGAATCCCCATTAAAATAGTTTCTGAGTCACTATTTAGATAAGAGTTTTGCTTCTGAAATTGGTGTACGCAATTTTATCTCTAGCACTTAAATAATATTTCAAGTTGGTCTGTTTCTAGTATCCCACATGAAGTACTATCAGACAGAAACTCATAACACATGCTTATCAGTCCTAAAATTATTTGGTTAATTTGCTAAATATCAGAAAAATAATACCAGTAAATTAAATATGTGAGTAGATATTTGTTCAAAAGACAGCAAGCTGAAGAAGGTCCCTAACATAGCAAGCAATCAGTATAGGCCACTAGAGAGAAGCAGTATGGATATTACAAACTACTGTCAGCATGCAAGATAAAGACAGACATACACTACAAATGAACCAAGGCACTACTCTCATATCTAGGACAGCCACTGTGTTGCAAGACTGAGTGTTGCTACTGGGTTCTGCTTTTGCACAGAGTATGAGGAAGAAGCAGAGGAAGCAGCACAGACCATCTTGCTCAGGATTTGTGCAGCCTCAGCTCCAGGGAACACAAACAGCAGAGTTTGTATTTGGAGCACAAATGGTTTTCCCACACATGGATCTTGCTCTAACTCAGCAAAAAGATCTGTCCCCTGTTGCCAGTCTAATATCTCTCTTTCCAAATCTTATGCTCTCATCTAAGAGGAAGACAAGTCCTTTTCCTCCTGTTGATACAGGTGAGGCTGCAGAGCAAAAGGCTTTTTCAAGCAGCCTGCTCCAAGAACATCCCATTCAGAGGTGATCCTCATGAGTTTGGTTAGAGGTCTGAAGCTCCTTTCAGCTGTGAAGAAAGCAGCTCTTTGCAATGGCAGATGAGTTTCATTCTGGCATGCTCATAACAAGGGGCATTGCCTGGTCTTCCATAGACATTTACAGACAAGGCTGCTCGAATTTCCTTCACCACTCAAATGACAGGTTCTCCTCCAACAGCTACAGGACAAGAAACACAGCCTTTGAAAAGGTAACAGAACTTTCACCCCCTGGGAAAGCACCAAAGAACTACATAGAGAATAAAACACTGAGGATCCTTCTGATGCATAACTGCAGCCACACTTTTATTCTTCCAGCTGTCAAGTACAAGGGAAGAGAAAAAAACTGCCATGTTATCTGTTTAATTCCTGCATGGAACGTGAATCCTACCCAAATAGTTTGAAGGAAACAAGCTGACAGGAAAGGGAGAAGGATATCCATGTTTGTCCAACTCTCAAAGAACTGAAGACACAAGAAGCTGGAATTATTATTACCAGAAGAAAGTCTGCACTCTGTTGTACCATTAGACTTCATAAAGCCAGAGTATAAGTGGGTCTTAAAAATGCAAAACCAGGACTCAGCCATTGGGTTATTGCAGCTCTCCTTATATAACACAATAAATTACTAGACCAAATGGAATTTAGCTCATCCAGAAAACTGTCACTTGCAATATATGATCTGTAGCTCCACGAAGACTCGAAACAATCTCCTCAAATAGGTATGTTTAATCTTCACAAGAGAAACTAAACATAGACAAGATGATAGATGTAACACAACGCATCGTATATATACTGAATTTTCTAAGCTAAGACTGATCTAAGCGCTTAAAGAACTATTATGTAGAGTCTCTTTATCAGCCTGTTTTCTCAAGTCTTTCCATGACATATATCTATTTCAATTCTCCTGGGACACACTTTCCTCCTAAGTTTTTTTTTTATTTTGTATTTACCTTCAGAATAATTTTCTTTTTACGTGCCAAGACCACAAGTCAGACTGGTTTATGCTCCCAGCACAGTAGAAATTTCAAAGGCATCAAGTCCTACACCAGCAGGTGGAAACTGAAAAGGTATAGAAAATAGAAAGGTTTCAGCAAACAAGGGACAGAACTTCAGTTACAGCAGATATTTCTGTGGGTTCTACAATATGTTCGAGGAATTTTTAAAAGCATGTAAGTAAGTTGACTGGTTTATTGAGTCTCAGTGTTGCTCAAGATCTACTAAGTCAGCTGTTTAAAACACAAAATGAAGTTTTAGTTCCACTTTAACCAGAGTGACGACTACTTCTCTCTGCTTTAGAGCTGAAGTCTGTGCCTCTGCTTGCCTTGCAACTCTCAGTACTGTTTTTCTTCTTGTCCATCCATGTGTCTATATGTAGTTATGAATATTCTTGCCTTACATGTAGGTCTCTGGTTTAGAGTACTAGTCAGTTGTATGAACACATTATCAAAAATGCATTCTGCCATTGCATGCCTCACAGCAGTTTCCCCAGCAGGTGCCACACCAGCAGCAAGCAGCAGCACAGTGGAGACAGGCAGCAATATTCTGCTAGGACCAGACTGCCGTCAGCCAAGAGGGAAATCACACTGTGAGAGCAGGAGTAATGGGATTGAAACCAATTTTTGTAAATTGAGAAAAGAAGATCTTAAGAACTTGATTACCTTAACTTCTGACAGCAGTTTATTTGGGGGGCTGTGTAAGCGGGCATGTGGTGTGTGTCTTAGAGATTTCCTTTCTAAAGCAGAGACTGTCTTCATATTACTTGCTACATACTCGTAAAATTAATTCCCATGGTAGGTATTTTCACAAAACAATCTCGTTATAAGCAGAGAGCATAACCAGAATAGTCATTTCCATCATTGCAATGGCCTAAAACAATTTCAGACTCTTTCAGCTTTCCTGTCAACACCATTCCATTGTCTCGACTTTCTCTGCAAATTACGTTTATTCTGATACAGAGGACCCAAATGAAGTTTTACAAATTGTTTGTGTTCTTTGGGTTACAAAAAAACCCTGTCTTTTGGCATACAAATTGAGATTTTACATCCTCAAAACATACTACTTCACCCTAGAGATGTCTGAGGTCAATAGGCCCTTATTAAACAGGAAGAAAGGTCACTATTGCTTCTGTTCCCTTTGCAAGTCAGCAGCTGGTCTTCCCTGAAGACTGGAGAGAGGCCTTACTTGCAGAATAAATGTCATAACCATTACCTACTCTGTTTTTGGATTGCCCTGTCTCTGTTCTTGCAAGTTTCCATCTTACCCACCTCACTATTTATTGAACCAGAAAAAAAGAGAAGGTACAAGAGTGGCATTATAACCAAATGGTAAGATCTACCACCAGGAATATTGGAGTTGACATCATCCCGTCATGGTCTAAGAGAAGTGCTTACATCAATACTATAAATAGGACTGGAAAGCTTCACAGCACGTAGATGTCACACTGTAAACATTAAGTAAGATACTTAAGCCCTGGTGTCAGCATCTCATGTTCACTGCTTTAGGTCATTGCTTTTTAGCTCTGATGGACCACTCATATTATACAGTATTTTCTATTCACAGTATTCTCTGCATTAATTTTATAGGTAGCCTATATGAGGACCAGTGGTATAAAATAGAAGGGCACCTAAAAACAAAATGCCGTGACAGAGACCTTTTGTAACTGACCTCTAGCGTTCACATTCTGAAAATCAGAGCATAGACTGAGGACTTTGTTCTCTATCCTTTATTGTGAACACTACAGACTCAATGAAAAGGTCAACAAGGAGGCTTTTTCAACCACAGGAGATGGGTGGTAGAATGGTGCTACAAACTAGTATTTGCATTTCTCTCAGAAGACCATACGGGTGAAGCCCTGCTCCTCTGAAAGTCAGTGACAGCACTGCCGCTTCTTTACCTTTGGTGACAGAGCCTCAAGTACAGCCTTAAGTGAAAAGATGATAGTTCTATTACCATGGTAGTGTTGAAGACAAGGGGTAGCAAGATGAAATATTTGGATGGGATAAAGATCATGAAGACATCCCTGAATTCTAGCTGCTAACATAGGTAATACATATAGACAGACATAGAGCTCTGGGGAGTAAGGAAGTCCTAGGCAGAAATGCTGTGCTTACCCCTGTCACAGATGAGAGAAGATGCTAGATATTCAGAAATTGTGCTATTACCAATCATAGTAGGCTACATTATGCTGCATTATCAAATGTACTACACATATATAATGATTCCAAACAGAAAAGGTACAAAAGGGTGATCCAGCCATTTGTTTAGCAGCCCTGTCTTGTAAGAGTGGTTCTAAGTGTCTTGCATAGTGAAAAGATGAACCAAACTTAGTTGAATCTTTCAGAAAACAAAATATGGTATTAAGGTTCATTAACAAGATTTGATCATCCCACTTGTGTTGGCACACACAATCTACTTCAGATTAGAGTTCTCCATTTATACCAACATTATTTAAAGAAAGATTAAACAACATCTTCACAGAAAGCTGAAATTTACAGCAAAGTATCAGGATAATAAAAAGTGTTACCCAAAAGCCCTCAGTGTAATGCAACTATTTATTATAAACAAACAAACAAATAAACAAAAACAAACAAGCTGAATTGTTTTATAAAGTGATTTTCTTGCAATGCAGTTTTGTCAGTTGTGTAACTACTTGCAAAGGGACACTTTAACACTTTAATAACTGACTTTCTTTTTTATCCCAGACTGCAATCATTGACTCCAATCATGCCTTTAACTCTCTATTATCCAAAAAGAAATAATATGAATTTCTAAAATTAAGGTGTTTAATGTGATAGTGTAAATTAAAGCTGTACACTCTTTAGCTAATTTCAGGACTATTCTTCAAGCAACAGGCTAAGAATCTTTTTATACCAGATAAAAGAACATAACATTTTTCTGTCACTGAGGTTAATACGAGCTATGAATGTGAATAGAAATTTGGATCTAGGCTGTGCCTATTCACATTTCACCAGTTAATTCAGAATGCCATGGGCTCAAGTAAAGACAAAATATAATCTATAAGTAAAAATGTTGATTAATGTACAGCCACCAGAATGTCAATAATATAAAAATAAGAACAATGTTAGATCTGTGAGGCTCCACCACACCTGCATGTAAAGCCAGTCCCATGCCAGAATAAGTGCCCAACTCAATTACTTCCATGTTGATGTGCCCCCAGGTCTGACTAATAGCTGCAGAGCAAACATCTCAGGAATATTCAGTGCTCTGAGTCCCCTCCAGTTCATGTTTATTAGAGGCATGGATGGTGTGACATGCAAGACAACCTACAACTCTCCTATCCACTCTTGTGGTGACAGCCTTTCTAGAAGGTGGAATATCATCCACTTTCCTACAGATCACTGCAGGCTGCCTATGACACCAGAAAACAGCTGCAACTTAAGCAGAAAAACAGTCTAACATTCTTCTGTTGTTGTGCCACCAGATGACACAATATCAATATGCTAAATCCTGAGGAATGACTAAAGGAAACCTGGCAAACCCGAACACACAGAGGACCACTGTAAATCTTTACCAGCTTTCTCCTTTGGTCCAGGGAGATAGACTGGTAATATGGTGGCTGTTGTACTACTCAGAAGTGCATTACCTGTGTTCTCATTCACATGAAGGCTCTGCCCATGGAGCCCACATGACTGTATGACACACAGTGACCTCTGGAAAGAGTTTATTCCCATTATCTGTGGAACGGTCCAGGACGTAAGGCAGAATCCTCTTTCTCTCTTCCAAAAAGTTTTACAGAGGCAGGAAAATTCCAAAAGGAGTAATGGATATAGCAACAAATGTTTCTTTCACTGTTCTGCATTTTTCTAGAGATAACTGGAACTGGCAAATGACATTTTGATGACTGTAATAAAAATATTGTGAAAGACACCCAGATTGATGTTGGGTTTACGAATGATGATAAATATGTATGAAGCAATATATGGTCACCAGAAATCGCTTTTAAAAAAAATTTCTCTGCTAATATCTGCTTTAAAAACAAACAACCAACCCCCCCAAAACCAAAATAAACATACTTTCAAAATCTTATTTCTCAGTCATTTCAATGTTAAGGAAAACTATGCAGAAAATAAAAGCCACAGGCAGTGTACCATCCAGACGTATTGCTGATTGAAAAATTCCACTTAGGAAAAATCCTTTCTGGTGAAGCAATCTCTTAAAGTCAGTCTCAAGAGAATGGATCATGACTTGGACATACTTGGATCTGGCTTTCCTCATTCATATTTCATTAATTAATTCAGAATGTCATAGGCTCAATTAAAGACAAAATATAATCCATAAGTAAAAATGCTGATTAATGTAGAGCCACTAGGATGTCAAGGATATAAAGATAAGAACAATAAGTAATCATGGGCTTCAGACACAGCAGGGAATTGATCTTCTTTGGGTAGGGCTTGGTCCTGCAGATGCAATCTATTTACTAATTTGTTGGGTAGAGGTCCAGCTACGGCAATAAAATTCTGAGCAAATTCCCAGTCAATCTCAAAGCTGGAAGAGACTAACAGAAAAAAAACAATGTCACAGGTAATCTCCAAACTCCGCTACAAATGAAACTAATAACAAGCCTTTTGGAAAAAGATTCACATCCCTTCCTCATTTGTTTTCTGCAGGAATGTTAAAACTAACTTGATAAGCCAGTAAGATGTATGGAAATTACTTTACATTTTTGAGAGAATGAACAGCAGAAGTCAAAGCTGAATGCTTTCACAAACCAACATCTGGATTAGTTTCTAGGCAAGGAATTTGTAACGGTATATCTGTCCATCCTCCTCTATGATACACTTGCATTACCTTGGTCTCAATGAAGATAGAATGAACTTTAATTAATTTTTAACTCCTTGCTTAAATACAAAAGAAGTAAAGAGAATCAGAGACTTTATAAATTTCTAACCATTGTCAAAGAGTACAAATCAACAGAAAGACTAACCCTAATTCAAAAGAAAATCACATACTTATTACTACTTTATGCCTACTTTGCAGCTTAAGGTTTCATTTGCTATTTTTTCATTAGTTCAATGCTTCCTTTATTTTCTCAAGCACTGTAGGAGTCATTGTGACTCACATTGGTTTGCAATGCTAAATGAAGTGCAATACAACATAATGTGATGAAAAAAAACTTGTTTTCAACAAAATTTATCAACCTATTTCAACTAGAGACCTGGATTTGTGACTTTATCTACTCACACTTTTTTAACAAAGATGAAACAAAACTGGGCCTGTATGAAGACTTTTTGTTTTCTACTTGGCAGAAAAAGATAGTTCTCTCAGAGCTCAATCAACAAAGAAATTTAAGTATCTAAAGTGACGTGCATAAAGCCTAAGCCTGATGTTTATATCCTTGAAACAGCAATTTTTTTGGCTGTTTTATCCTTGAGTTACTCATGTGCCTGCCAGTAAACACAATCATATGACAACACTAATCAATGCCTACCTCTTTCCTCAGAGAAAATAATTTCAGACAAGGCATTTTCCCAGTCTCTGTCTCTTTCAAGGCATAATTGAATATTTGAGGAAAAGGGGTTCTGGTCTACAAAGTGAGCATTGAAGTTCTTCTCAGGACACCAGCTAAAGCTAGAGGTGAGTCATTTCCCTCTAGGAGGTTATTGCATTAACTACAATAACTTGCAAGGTGACTCAGCCTCATGACTGGTAATCCCATGCAGGAAAAATGCCGTTGCATCCAGTTCCATTAAATATGATTTCTATACAAAATAAACAGCTTGAAAGAACCACACTCAGTGGGTGGGTTCCAACCAGGACTGTTTCTGCTCTGTTCAAATCTCTTCATGGCTTTCATGTATCCATGTTTAGTAGCCTAGCTCAGCTGTTGCACAGAGATCTTGAGTATTCATTTTAAGAATCTGGACTCCTCGAGTTAAATGTTACAAAGCAAAGTCTAAGTGCTCTTAAAGTATTTGGAGTTTAGAGAGAAAATAATCTGGAAAGACTTAACAAACCACTAACATAGGACATTGTGGAATTCATGTCCTAAATGCAAAATTGTGATTTTCCAATTCCAGCTTCAGGAGCCAGAGATCTTAAGAACTTACATAAATTTGGCATTTATATTGACATGAGACTCCTGTGTAAACAAGCAAGCAACACAGGCTGAACAGTGTGAATAGTGAGCTGGTGAAATGTATGGTTCCTGGTCAGAGCTGTTTGACAGAGGTGCATACTCAAGCAGATACTCTACTTAGCAGTTGACAGTCAGAGTTACACCACATACTGATAGGAACTTGAAATGCGGTTGTTTAGCCACTTTAATTAAAAAATGCTGTCTGACTCTTGCATGAAATCCCACTCTTCTGAGTCAGAGAAAGACCATCTTCAAGACCATTTCTCAGCTCGGGGATTTTCCGCCAGGATATGCAGCTGAGAATACAACAGAAAGCATTCAGAAAGAGAGCAAGTGTTGGTGAAACCTGCTTCCAGATGAGCTTTTAATGCAATGTGTAGCACATTAAAAGCACATGAAAGAGCCTTCAGATTCTTTCCTCTCCACTCTCAGCCATGGAATGTGATGATTAAGCTAGACGATAGCCCTAGACCTTCCATGCTAAAGTAATATCTAACTACCCAGACAGAGGCAAAAACTTATTAAAATGGAGAATTACTACATTTTAAGCTATTAGATCATGTGTGAATATCTATTATACAGGCAAAATAAAAGACAAAAAAAAAGATCTAAAGCTTATTACTTTAAATCTCCTCAGAATCAGAGAAAGACAGACATTTGGAAGTAAAATGGAGAAAGACAATCTTTTCCAGAAACACGCACACAAATACGTATTTCATGGGGGAAAAAAAATTATCCTTTTGCTGTCTCCTAGAGAGAAATCTAGTTTAGCCGTAGCAGTAATTCTTTCACAAAGTAAGAGATGGCTAAGAATAGATAATGAAACACAGATTTTTGCCGCCTTTTTTTTTTTTCTATCCTAAAAGAAAATGACAGTTTATAAGCAATAGCAAGTGGTGAAAAATGCAAGGGTTTGTAATTAATTTATTTTTCAATTTTCCCCTTAACAAGGTAACTTTGATGTAAATTTGCAGTAAGATCACATAGTCCAAAACAAATCACCTAAGTTCTTTAAAATTACATTGATGCAATGGAAGAAAAAGAAAGAAAAGATATGCAAACCACTTCTCTGATTTTATAATTAAGATATAAAAGATTCCTAACACCCAGTAACAGACCCACTGGTTTTAAAATGGAGCATTTTTCCATCAGGCATTCCTCTACTCTTTAAGGCTAATTGGCAGTCTGCACACAAGAATTATTGAATCTCAAATTAGTCACTTCTGATAGCACATGGCATCTGTTTGTCTGCCATTCTGGTGATACACTGGAATTTTTGAGTAATTTGTTTACAAATAGGAGAACAATCTGTGCTAAAAGTTTTGCAGATGAATAGGACATCTGGAGAACAGCAACATTGCATTGGCTGCCTCAGAATAGCCAGGTATACTGAAAAACATCTTTTGCTGATCATTAGTCAACAAGCTGGCCTGTCTCCACAGCTCTTTACCTCAAGAAATAATTAAAATCCTGTCTTCAACCTCAAATAATGGTGCTTTTTTCCCCATTTACAGTTAGAGATTGCTGTAGTTACATACACCTCAGTTTCAGGCTGATTTTTGTGGAATTGCCTGCACATGGCCCTTTGTGTGACCTTTGGAAGAAAACAATCCAAAGTCTGCTTGAATGGAGAGCAACCTAAGGGCCAGGAAGACATAAGAGCTTTAATAAGAAACCTCTGACATAGGTGAAAGAAAGCAAGCATCACTCAGCCACAGGGCCATTATTGCTGAAAGAAATGAAACATTTCTGTGTGTCATTGTAGGCCTAAGCAGACCAAAATAGGCTTACACGTCCTGGCTTGCCCAGACATGTTTTTATGCTCTCTCTTCTTCTGTTTTGGGGAGAAGCAACCGTAGGAAAGAGGACAAAGAACCTGGAGCCACTGAGTCTAAGGACTCTGGCCTGCCCAGACTTTTTTGCGTCCTGTGGTAAACAAAGCACACACACTCAGCTTGCGCCTGCCTTGCCCAAGGCCTGTGTTCTGCCCTAAAAAGGGTAAAGCAAGCCTATGGCTTCACCTAATATGGTCAGGCTTGGTTAACTGCCATTCTGATTGGCTATTCTGTGTCCAAAGGCCCATTAGTCTTGGGCTGTATTGATAAAAGGAGATGAGCAAGTGACACAACGTGCTCTGCTGTTGTATGCTGCTTGCTGCAGGCTGCTGCCATTGCTTACTGCCCTAGTGCATCCTGAACTGCCTGGAAACTGCCTGCCTCAAGTTTACCAGGAACAGTCTCTAAATGCCTCCACACGATCAGCCTGCATAGCCAGCATGACATTGTGCTGAGACAGCCCATTGCAAGACACCCTGCCTGCACCTGAAAGTCTCCTGCCAAGACAGGAAGTCCTGCAGATACACAGATCGTCCAGAGGAGATCAGGACCAGGTCAGAGATTGTCGGCCTCCTTTCCCCAGCACCCTGAAGCCTGGGAAGAATCAGAAGTCTTAGCAACTGACAAGACTGTAACAATTCCCTGAAAGCATTTGGGTACTGTCTGAATCTGTAGCCAGCCCTGCGAGTCAGGAAATGATTTTGTGAGTAAATACTTAAAGCCTCTTGTAATTCACCATCGCCGTCTGCCATAAGCAGAAAGGAGCTCCTTGAGTTCATCTAGTGGACGAGCAGTACAATTAACTGCAAGCGGTATATTGACCACAGGAACCTTCTCTTCTAGTTCAATTGAGTTCAATTATTGTTTATATAATACTTCTTGTTATTTCTAGGTCCTATGTTATTAACTGTACAATGTTTCCATGACCATGCAAAGAACCGATTATTATTAAAATTAGCGGTCAGGGTGGCGACAGTTCGGAATATTGAATATTAATAAACAATATTAATCTTTGAAAATCACATATTGAATCAATTAATTACCCCTACATCACACTGTGTAGGCAGAGAAAGAAAATAAAGCGATTATTTCAATGTATCCTTCTGTGTTTAATTACTTCTCACTGTAAGAATCACATATCCTTCTGGCTTGAATAATTTCTATACCATAATCTTAAACATTATCTTCAAAATTATAGCATTAAAACATTTCAGAATTTCTGCCTCTAAATGGCAAGGCTACTATTTTACGAAATAAATTAGCAGCAACAGAAATCTTTTCAGTTATAATAAAGTTAGAATAAATCCCAAAGTCCACTATGCACTTTTAAACATTCAAAGACACTTTGTCAAAAATCACTGCAACTCATTACCTAACTAGTAAGGAATAACAATCTAATGAGACATCATCTTCTGAGCTGGAGAAAATATGTATTTCTCTTTCTTTGGAGTTTAGCCAGACATGAGGAAAAATTAATGCAACCTTCCACACTTACCAGTGTTTCATAAACAGGATTCTGTGCTGGGCAAGAGAATGTTGTGGAACTTTTCAAGACTAATTTCACCATTAAGTTAAATCAAATTTGGGAACGTCTCTTAAACCTTATTATAAGGAGAACTGATGCCCATTTTTTTATTCAAAATCAGTTTGAAACAAAACTGGTTTAGAAAAATCCTCTCTNNAAAACCCTTCTTATATAAAAAAAAAAAAAAAAAAAAAAAAAAAAAAAAAAAAAGAAGTGCCTGGAAGACGTCTGGTATAATTTCTATAAAAGCAATAGTTCCCCCTTTAAGTTTAGCTTGCTTTATTGTTTTTAAATACCTTCTAATTACCTTGCAAGAACTAGATGAAATTTGACTACTATTAGATGGTATTAAAGTAATAGACATATATCAGATAATACCATAAATGACATCACAGAAACCCAAGCAAAATTATCAGAAGTCAAACTCCAGAAAAATNTGTCCTTCCTGTGCTGGGGGGTCCAGAACTGCACACAGTACTCCAGATGGGGTCTGACGAGAGTCCTTGCCCTGCTGGCCACGCTGCTCTGGATGCGGCCCAGGACTCGGTTATTCTGAAGTCTGATGGTTTTACAATACACCATTATTACATGTTACCATGTTCCAACCCCATTCTACTCAGGTCCAGATATGGCTAGCTGGTTTACATCCATCTGTGTAGATACTGTGATTTTACTAATACATACAGAAAAATTTGAGTTCTAATTCCACTGATGCTGACAGGACCAAAGATCCTCAGCATAACAAAATAATGTTGAAGATTCACAAGATAGAAATGCAAAATATAATAAAACACAACTAATGAAACAAGCAAACAGAAAGATTTGACTGTTCCAAAGATGTGGTACCACCAACAAGAAGCATGGAGCTGCTTAATGAATTGGATCACATGCACTAGTAAGAATAAGAAAACTGGTAGATTAGGCTTCACAGACTGAAACCACACAATGAAACATATACAGTACAAAATGTTGCATGTGAGGAATTCTTACTTTTAAATATATAAAGAAAGAAAACCTCTAAATCTCTTGGGTAACTTGCAAATCTGAGATAGGTGCTAATGCTTAGCATTGTGCCATCTGATCAGCATCCTCATTCCAAAGGCATCATCAGACACTGAGATTCATGTGCTAAGCACATTTTGAACATTCAGAAATTCATTATCCTTACATTGATGGATGCACAAAATATAGCAAGGGCAAAAAGACAAGTAGGTGGATGTGAGAAAAGGGGAAAATAATATGTAAATCACGTATGTCAATCTGGTTTGCATAAAGCAGCACAACTAAGGCAATAATGAAAAAGTAATTTTACACAAAAAGCTGAGGTGTCTTACAAATAAAATGGAAGGACAGTGATAGAACAACAGAAATAGAGGTGAAATCCACACAAAATACTGCAAAGATTAAAAAAAAAGAAAAGAATAAAGTTAAAAGGCTGTTATATGTAGCTCAAACACAGTTTTATAGACAGATAGTAGCTAAATAATGATAAAGGAGAGGAAAGATACAAAGGCAACTATCATTGTCTGGTAGACAGAGATTAAGGGTATTTCTGTCCAGAGGAGTTAGTTTTG
This sequence comes from Ramphastos sulfuratus, assembly GCA_013399055.1. Taxonomy (NCBI): domain Eukaryota; kingdom Metazoa; phylum Chordata; class Aves; order Piciformes; family Ramphastidae; genus Ramphastos; species Ramphastos sulfuratus. The sequence continues at coordinate 17,063 of WBNM01044882.1, read as the reverse complement.
TTCTTATATATTTCCGTGTTGTGGAATTAAGGTACAAGCGAGACCAGATATCAGAAGCGATAATATTTATTAAAGGATAAAGTGAACGAAACAGAGAGAGAAGGGGAGAGAGAGAAATGGACAATGAGATGAAAGCAGGAAAGGGATTATATTACCATCTGCTTGGAAGGGGTGGGGGGAGAGAGTCGGAGTTCCCCAAAGTCCAAGTCCTTTTTAGTTTTCTGTTGCCCAGGGATGTTTTCCCAGTGAATGTTGTCATCTTCTTTGGGAGTTCTTTTTTTATTCTTACAGCAGGCAAAACTTAAGACACCGCATGGTTGTTGTTGGTGGTGGTGGAGAAAGGGTTCCAGGGCTGCTGTTTTCAGGTTGGATGTCCACAGTGATGCTCACCCTCTCACATGCTCACACCAGCTGGTGTCGGTCCAGTGTCTTTTATTCAGTTTTTCACAGCTCCCCCTGGCCACCCAGGTCACATTAATGCATAAGTAACTGCCAGGTGTGTTATTGGTGGGCAGAGCTGACTCAGCAGGCAAGTTGCTGTCGCAGAAGGGGTAATTAGCTACTGCGAGACGATATTATAAAAATATTAATATATAGTTTATTAATATTAAATAATCGGAACTCGCACCACCCCAACCACCATTTAATAATAATAAGAACAATAACAGGCTCTTTGCAACGTTATNCGGGCCTTGCATAAGGCAACCGTGTGCACCCTGTTTACCGCAGTTGCTGGGACTGACCCCAGACCCCAGACTTAGTAGCACCAGGTCCTTTGTCCCTTTTCCCGCGGTTGCTCTCCCCAAAACAGAAGGAGAGAGAGCAGAAAAACATGCCCGGGTGAGCCAGGACATTCACAAGCCTAATTTGGCCTGTTTAGGCCTACCACGACAGTTGCTTACAACAGTTGTTGCACATCCAGATGTAACCTCTGCAGGGGCCCCGTGCCAGCAGTGGCCTTTTGCTCCTCGCTTTGATATACAGCCAGGCAAGAGGGAGGGTGGGGGTGAGGGAAGGAACAAAGATAATCTTTATTTTTGTTGATTTACATGTACAAGAGAGACAAGATTTAGTTTCTCACAGCAATAAGTAGAGGGATCTGGAAAGCTGCTTGTATCACCTTCAGTGAGTTCAAGTTACGTTGAAGTTCACAAAATGTGCTCAGGAACAGACACTTATGAGACACTTATGCAGGACCAAATTGAGGTAGACAACATGCTGCAGAGTCATCAATGAGGAAGACAGCTGATCAAAGTCAACAGAAGATAAAGTACAACAAAAGAAATTATGCAGAAGATAGAGTTGGAGATTGACTTCAGAGAAGCTGGGCACAGAAAAGATGTATTTCCTTAGGTCAGGCAAGCACCCAGTCTGGTTTCTGTATGTTCTTTCTGGTGTTTGACATAAATACAAATCATGGTTTTAAAACTCACACATGGCTTTCTCCCCTTGTACAGCAAGCAGCACAAGCAGTTCTGCTCCATTGTCAACTTTGTGCACCACGACAGCTCTCAACACAGATCCCATCTGGAGCAAGCGGCTGCATCCTTGCCATGGACCTTGCAGAAATCAATCTCCACAAAAAACAGCACATGCTTGGGACCATGGAACTGGTACTGTCTGTCATGTTATAAGCGGGTAACTCCAACTTGAAGTGTGACTTTTTTCCTTAGTGCAACTTTTAACACCAATTTATTGCTTGTTTGAGGCATAGAGGAATGTAATGTTTTATTCTTACACAAAAATACTTCAGAATTACTTATCAAATTTTAAAAAATCCATCAACAAGCATCCTTTCTTTAATCAGTAGCACTTTATATAACTAATAGCATCATTTCCTTTAAATGAAGCAAAGAAGTATAGAACAGATTAACATCAAGAATGACATCAAGAATACAATTACCTGCTGAACAAATCTGCAGGTTAGTTTGCCTTTACTGGACAGCTGTTTTGTTTGGAGGAAAGTATTGGTAATAAACCATCATTACAGATATGCATGAAAATGTTAGAGACATCACAATCCCACTTTCTGCTGTGAAACAAATGAGACTTACCTGTAGTGCAAACAGTGCTACTGAAGCTGAAGAGTCATTCTCTACACCAAGAAAACTTGACTTGATTAAACTTCACATACACATATGTATTAAATCATTAAATGAGAACTGTTGAATGGGAAAAAAAAAAAAAACCAACAAAAAACCCCTCCTTTTTTAAAATTTGTAAAATACTTCAAGAAGGTGGAAACCCCTCCCCCCTGCTATGCTAATACATTTTCTTGGTGATAAGTACAGAGAATAAAATTGAATCATAGAATCAACTAGGTTGGAAGAGACCTCCAAAATCATCCAGTCCAACTTATCACCCAGCCCTATCCAATCAACTAGACCACGGCACTAAGTGCCTCATCCAGTCTTTTCTTGAACACCTCCAGGAACAGTGACTCCACCACCTCTCTGGGCAGCCCATTCCAATGGCAAATCACTATCTCTGTGAAGAACTTCCTCCTAATATCCCGCCTAGACCTCCCCTAGCACAACTTGAGTAGCTACACATCTTAGTAATTATACAACTCCTTCTAGTGAGAAAGGCACAAAAAGTCTGATTCCTGTTCACAAAAACCTGTTTTTCAGTGACCTGTCCTTGAAAAGGTAATTCACAATTTCAATGTCCCTTTATCCTGCCATATGTGTTTGAGTAGGCTTAAACAGAGAAGATTTCCTTGGTTTCAAATAATTCCTCAAATTCTTTTTGTCTCTTAAAATTTAAAATTCTAGGCAAGAAAAAAGATTAGTTTTCAGAGGAATTTTTATTTGTTATTTATTTGTTCTGTATTTATTTGTTCTGATCTGGAATAAAAATAATACTTCTGTTTACATCTTCCAGAGACAAAACATAACTCTGCGCAGCCCTGGGTTTATTTCTCTCCACAAGATCTCATCCTGCTTGTCTCCGTCTTTGTGTAAGCACACGTGGAGTTTCTTTTTGCTTATGTTTAAGTGTTACTGCAAAACCACCAAAAGTTCTGAGTTAAATAGTCATCTTAGAAGGAAAAATCACAGCAGCTAATCTGACCAGGAAGAAATCCATGCTTTAGAGAGGTTTAGAGCAAAATCAGCTGACAGATCACTGAGAACACATGTAACTGTTCTACCATAGCACTTTACAGTGTAACAATGTTAAAAAGAAATTTTCCCAGGCTTTGCCCTTCCCAGACCCTTTATTCTTCTGGTCCCTATGTTATGCTATGGAAACCAAAACGATGTTATGGTGTGATTCAGAATTAATGTGGTTTTGTATGTTTGGAAAACAGTCACGTAATTAAAGTGTGTGATCATTGGTTCCTGTCTGAATGATTCATGGTTTGAGAAATACTGGAATATCACTTCCCATTTACCTCTCTTTGAAACTGAAGTGCATCAGTTCTGATGTTCCTCCTGATGATTTCTGTAGGTCTTCCCAATGTCACTACTTGCTTTATAAGACAGGCAGTTTAAAGGTGCATTTAGTGCTCTTAAATTGGTAGATGGCCTTTTCAACTGCATGCTCTTTCTCCGTCATTCCCTGTCAGTTCTCTTTCCAGATGCTTCTGGGTTGTGTGTTCTCAAATACCACAGTTGATGATCTCTTTTCATTTAGACTTACCTTAAATACACTTACAAGCAAAGAATTAAAATTCAAACTATTACATATTTAGATCAGATTCAGAAATTCCCAGAATAAAGCAGACATTTACCCCTCACCAAAAGTAATTGCTTTTTCTGTGAGCTTGCAGAGCAGCCATAATATGAGCTGATACTAAGAGTACAGGCATAGGTTTCCTAAAAAAACTACCAGGCAGGCTGATTCCAGTTTAAGGTGTGGGAGGCCGTGTATCTCTAAGTCAAGGACAAAATGCAAGCATTCCAGAGCTGTTCCAAGCACCCCCAATTTTCAAAAGCTACATGTCTTCTGCTTAATACTTAGCATAGCAATAAACCTCAGTTTCCTGGTCTTCATATCTTGTGCTTAGGTCTCATAGTGCTGAAACCCACTCAGTCTCGTAACTACTCATTTTGACATCAATCTAGAGGACTATCCTCCTTTGTCAGACTGACCAAATTCCCAAGAACCAATCTCCAATTCAGTAAAAGAGCTTAGGCAAATGGATACTCACATCATTGGGGTCAGGGACAGCACAGTACTTACAGGGTCCTATATGAAAGATGGAGAAAGACATTTTAGCAGTGCCTATAGCAATAGGACAAGTAGTGGTTTTAAACAAAATAGGGTATTTTTCAACTAGATATCAGGAGACAGTTCTTCATTGTGAGTGTAGTGAGGCACTAGGACAGGCTGCCCAGATAGATTGTGGATTCCCTATCCCTGGAAGTGTTCAAGGCCAGCACTTCAAGCAACCTGCTCTAGTGAAGTCTTCCTACTCATGAAAAGGGTAGCAGAACTAGATGGTCTTTAAGATTCCTTCTAATCCAAACTATTCCATGATCCTTTCCAAAAACAAATATACCACAGGACTGGAAATGAAACACAGATTTAGTAGTAAAAGACAAATAAATTTTACTTGTGTCTCTTCTGCTAATTTATGGCGTGAAGTTGGACTAACAAATCACTCTGACAACTTGTTTCATAGTTTCTTAGGTACAGGGTGAAGACTGTAACAGTTACTTAAATTTAGGAGGAATCTTGGAAAGTTCATTTAAAAGATTTTTAAGAATGTCAAGCAAGAAGTTTAAGTAAAAAGTGACCTCACTGAGGTGACCTCATCAGTGTTTATAAATATGTAAAGGGTGAGTGCCAGGAGGATGGATCCAGGCTCTTCTCAGTGATGCCCAATGGCAGGACAAGGGGCAATGGGTGGAAGTTGAGGCATAGGAAGTTTCATGGAAACGAGAGGAGGAATTTTCTCCCTGTAAGAGTGACAGAACACTGGAACAGGCTGCCCAGGGGCGTTGTGGAGTTTCCCTCTCTGGAGATACTCAAAGCCCACCTGGATGAGTTCTTGAGTGATCTGGTATAGGTGACCCTGCTCTGGTAGGGGGGTTTGAGTAGATGATATTTCTAAGTCCCTTCCAGCCCCTAACCGTCTGTGAATCTGTGATTCTGTAATATAAAGCTGCATACAAACTGAATCATAGTTTCTACAGCCTGTGCCTCTCATCTCGTTGCTATAAGCTAATGTATCACAGAATCGATCACAGAAAAATTTGGGTTGGAAAAGACCCTCAGGATCATCAAGTCCAACCTATAACCCTACTCTACAAGGTTCACCTTAAACCACATTCCCAAGCACCACATCCAAATCACTTTTAAACACATCCAGGGTTGGTGACTCAACTTCCTCCCTGGGCAGCCCATTCCAATGCCTGACCACTCTTTCTGTGAATTTTTTTTCCTAATGTCTAGTCTAAATCTACCCAGTCACGGCTTGAGGCCATTCCCTCTTAATCTATCACTAATTACCTGTGAGAACAGACCAGCATCAACCTCTCCACAATGTCCTTTCAGGTAGCTGTAGATAGCAATGAAGTCTCCCCTCAGCCTCCTCTTTTTCAAACTATGTCTGTCAGCAGCTACTGCAAAATACATAACTGAAGATAAAGACAAGAAAAAATATCTATTTTGAGTCCATTTAAGCAAATAATCTTTTAGGAAAAAAAAATAAATGTGTATTTATATCACCAAATTATATCCTTATCTTGCCAGTGGCTGTACTCCTCACCCAAATTAAGTCAGGATTTGGCACACTAATGATCAATAATTAAGTAGCAAAGATAATTACAGAGCCAGTAGAGAATTTACAGAGAGAAGCTGTTAGTTTATAAATGGATTTGCATTCTAACAGGAGTTTTATTATGAGGTCTGTATAGCTGTCAGTAGCAGGCACCTGGAATGTAGACCATGGCTTTCTGCCACCTTCAAATTCTAGACCATTGCAAAGCAGAACACTTGTTAGGAGTTGCAGAAGAAAAAGCCAAATAGTTGTCTTTGCTAAGAAGAGCAATTTCCAAGCAAGTATCAATTTCAGCACCTCCCACATGTGACAGAAAAGTGTAATGAAGCCACTGAAGCAATGCTGCCTATCTTCTGTTTCGCCAGTGTGAGTCATTCATTCAGCATTATCCTGGGCTGCAGCTGCCTCGCCTAATGAGGCTAATGAACTGTCTGCTGCATCTCTCTGACATTACCGACATAGGGAATTAAATAATACAGCAACACTTGGAAAAAGTACATGCGAAAATGTGTTAAGTAAATTAATTTTAATGTCTGAAGGAGTACAGCAGACATCTTGGTCCTTCCTCTTCTCATTTGAAAATCTCTTCTTGCATGTTTCAAAAGATCACCCTTGCTACTTTTTTTTCAGTTTCTTATGTTGTTGTTAGAGACCTTTTCTTACCTGTCCAATCTATATCCATCGCTGTTGGATGCATGTCTTTATAAATGAGTAAAACTACTCACTAAACAAGGTTTTAGTAACAGTGGTTATGACACATTCATTTTAATCCAACTTCCGCTGTTAAAAGGTTGCAATACTTTCAGTGAATATGTTCATGGATGCTAATTTCTTGGTTGATAACCCAGTTATGGGTCAGTATGATTTCCTGTAGTGCAGAATAACAGGACAAAGACCATTTAAACGACACTTAAAACTTTCAGATTGATGATTAGGATAACCTGAAGTCACAAATATGTCTACTCACTGAGATAGAGTAAGTTGGTTACAACTGTAAGAGAGTTCCACTGAGAGAGGAAAAGTGCTTGGGAGCGTGTCAAACACCACCATGGTTTTTGCTATCTGGCCTGCGTTAAAGTCTGGCACTACTGTGTGTCTACTACTACTTCCACCCGAGCCAGACGAAACAGAGGGCAGAAAGGCTAACCTCAGGGAGATTTCAGCTTGCACAAAAGTGAGCAGAACTTGCCAGGTAGTTCGCTACGTCTATCTGATTCCCAATGAGAAACAACCACAATGCATTAATTTCCAATTTTAATGTAGCAGCAATAAGGACAAAAATGAGCGCATCTGATTTATAAAGCTGAGATAACAACATACAGATTTTAGTTGTTTTTTAAAAATTGTTTTTTACTTCCAAAAGTACTTTGAAATATCTGAATATAACCAGCTAATATAGCTAGATCCATCTCTATTTAAGGGTAATAAATCACAAACTAACTCGGCTTCTATTGAATCAAATTTTTCTCTAGTTAGTGCCAACCCATGATATATTACCTCTGACTATGAAACTAGAATTCTACTGTGTATTTATATTTATAAACACACTGAAAGATTATTTATCTAAAGGGCACCATGTCAAACTCTCATTTGAAATTATTTGTTGACTCATTCTGTTACAGGAGAAACCTAGCATATTTTCATAGAAGAAAGAAAACAATAACAAGGTAGGGAAAACAAGCTTCTGGTTGAAAAGAGATGATGAGGATAAACAAATCTGACAGATGCTGAGGAGTATGATTTGACATTCACCCTTTAGAGATTCTGAATAAATAAGTAAGAACCAGGGAGTGCAAACCACATGAGGACATCTTAAGACAGATCAACATTTTAAAAAGTGAATAGAATGGAATAAGCATTATTTGAGCTCTGCCATTATATTATTGTGTTTTGGACTCAGAGGTACTGTGGGGTTTTTTTTGTTTGTTTGTTTGTTTTTTTGCTGTTTTGAAATCTTATTTTCTACTGGGTTCAAAATCTATGCTGAAATTAGGAGCAGTTCACAGAGAACTATGTAGACTGAAATGAGTGTAAAACTACAAGCAGAGAAAAATTAGCCTTTCTCCAGAGAATGCACCAGATAATCAGATAATAATAAACCAGATAACCAGATAATAAGATGGAAGTCCCACAGATGGAGCCGACAGAGACTGCTTGGCTCCCATCATCTCAGCTAATGACTAAAAGTTAATCAATCTGAAATGTAACTTTCAACCTGAATAATACAGAAGTTTAGAAAAAAAATCAGTTAATTCCAAGGGCTTGGACTCCTGGTTTTGGTGTTCAATATTGTAACTTAATTGCAGGAATATTTGAATTGTACGTTAATTTGTTCTGGTCTTTGGCTTGCCACTCAGTTAAGCTCCCAGTGAAATCAATGGCTGTCCAAAGGATTAAGCATCAAAAATATTAAGGAATTTAGGGAAACCAGCCTCTTTCACATGGTTATGTCTATCTTTAGATACAAAAGTAACTTAAATTCTAGCCCTCATTTTCTTGATTTCTCACATTAATTACTTTGAAAGTGGAATAATAATTACCTATCTTTCAAATGCTTTGATATTTTCATAAAAGAATCTCTACGGAAATAGGAATTCTTAACATTTTTCAACTCTCTTGACATTGAAAGCAAGTACTTTTATTAGCCTGACATATCCCCTAAGAGAAATCACCTCTTATGTTTCATGATACAAGTAATTAATGTTTTTATTCAACTTACTGCAGCCCATGAATAGTATTTCAAGTGGGTTTCATCCTCCCCTACCTGGTATCAACCATATGGTAGGAAGGAATAATTACAGTTTATGAAGTCTACATTAAACTTCTCAGAGAACGATTTTATGAGATACCATAAGGTCGTATACTTACTTGCAGTCATTAATCTTCTCTGGGTCTCTTTAATTAAGCAGCTCTGTCAGAACCATTAAATGATGTTAGGCCTAAGCTCTTCAATTATTATGCAGGTTTCTTATTTTTAAGACCTAACGTGTTATTGAATTACTTTCACATGTGAAATTCCTCTGTTACAAGCTCTGGAAGACCCTTAGGAGCCGGTTTACCTTATAAAGTACATTTTAAAAATGGTTTCTGGATTTGTATCAAAACCACCATATGACCATGACATGCTAGTTTTGGAACTGTAATCAAGTATTCATGTTAAAAGGTCACCACATGTTTAACACAAAGAAAAAGAACAGAAATTAAACAAGTAACATTTAAAGTTGGTAGTCAAAGCTCACAAAAGACATAGATATAAAACATGCAGTAAAATAACCCCAAAACACTGGATAGAATGGTTTTGGGGGCTATTGGCATTGCTGCATTGTATTTACAAAGGAAACCAGAATAAGCAGTTTCCACTCAGATTGATGACATCACTAGTTAGATAACAGTTAACCTTTGAATTCATTAAGGGTTCTCTGGAATGAATCCTGGTTTCCTACATCAGATTATATACTTGTTAAAAAATCTGATCTCTTATTAAATACTGCTGGTCCAAACACTTCTCTTACTTCATATAAATCAAAAGGTACTCTGTGAGAAATGACAATTTCTCGTTACCTATCTGCATACAAAATCCATGCATTGCTTTAGCACCTATGTGAACAGTACAGTAAAGGACATTTAAAAAGACAGAAAGATTCAAAATGTGATAAAGAAATCCACAACGGCTTTCAGTTAAAAAAAAAAAACCACAAAAACCGAACATCAACAAAACAAAACAAAAGTTTAAGCACTTTGAGGTTTGTGGAAGAAAATAACATTCATAATTCCTTTTAAAAGACAAACTCACAAGATCATGAACAACAACATTAAAACAAAGAAACCTTGGCTAGTTGCTTGTTAGGTTGTTGGGGTGTTTTTTCCAATTGTCTGCTATACAAACTGAGTGATTACTGCAATATATTCTCAGGAATGAACTTTGCCTCTCATTATTTCCAAGTGCAGGTGAAAACTAAACATCTCATCGTTAGTGTTATTAGCACTTGAGTTCTGTTAATATTGCTGATGCAAAAATACAAATGTTCATAAACACAAGATCTAGAGAGTGTGTATTGATGGCATGCCCTACATATTACTTCTTACACGTCCTTCTAAATTTTCTGGCCTTTTCGTGACAGAATTTCCCTAGTAATAAATATATTAGAATACTTCCTGGTAAATACACACATTTTGAAAGGCTAAAAAACATTGAAAGTTGTCAAGGAAAAATTCTAAGAAAAAAACCTGGAGTTTGTTACCTCAATTTTCTCTTTACAACTGTCTGCATCTGAAATTTAAGAAAATACAATCAACGTTTCACTGCAATACACTGATTTTTGTTATTAATTTTTAAATTCTGGGTTAATGAAAGCTAAGATAGGCTGAAGAACCAGACGCTTAGGGAAGAAGTTGCCACAAAAAAATTGCAATGATTTTATCAACATACTTCATCCAGCTCCCCCAAAAAACATTTTAATTTCCATCAACAAACTATCCCCTGGTTGTCCTTGTGTAAATGAGACCAAAGCAGGCACTTCATGTAGGTAGCACACCTAGAGCATCCATTGCAGAGGTTTTCTCCAAACCTATGACAGAGTTTCCTGCACATTCTCTGAAAACAGTCTCACTTTCATGCAGGAGCAATACAGTTTTTCTGTCAAGATGATAAAAATGCCATTTCATACCAATTAGGCTAGTGGATGGTTAATTGCATGAGTTCACAGATTAATATTCTGCAATCAAGAATCTAACATGGAAATTTGATGATCATCACTCCATTTCCTTTCCCCATGCACACTTTTCTCTAACTATAATCAGTTTTTCATTCTAATGTAGATAAATGGCAATCTCACCAATATTGCAGGGTTTGGTAGGGTAGCATCCCTTTAGTTGAGACTCACATCTTGAATCTTCCTTTGGCACAACGAGTGAAGCTCCGCATTCTGCAAGAGCACAACCCAAAGTGGCGTGACTTGGTTTCCCCCTTGACCAGAGGCTTGGTGTTATCTGGCCATCTGCTGAGTATATGCTTCATCTCACACTTCCCACAGCACCACTCTGAGTGTAATCATAAACTACACTCGGAGAAGGGAGGCAGGGCAATGACTACTCTCCCTCCAATCTGCTGAGGGAGTTACGCACTGCAATGAGTAAATGCATATTTGAGGAGTGAGAAAAAGGACAGAGTATAGAGGTGAGACTGCTACTGGCAAGGATATTGATGGCACCTCAGCAGTACTGCAGATGTTGACTTCTGTGTCTTCCTGCTATACTTCACCACAGAGGCAATTTGGCAGAAAACAGCCCTGTTATAACATACATATGGACATTGTAATTTACATGTGCTACTAGTGAGAGAACCAGGAGAACACACACAAGACTGACACTTACCATATGCTGCGGTGGGGTTAATAATTAACTACTGTGAGATGATATTTTAAAATATTAATATATAGTTTATTAATATTAAATATTTGGAACTCGC
>WBNM01044880.1:0-13411 GCA_013399055.1 Ramphastos sulfuratus | reverse complement strand
GTTTATGCATCTACAAAAGAAGACCAAAGGAGAATCCAGGAAACTACAGGCCTGTCAGCCTGTATGGAGGTTATGGAGCAGTTCAGCTTGAGTGTGCTCATGTGGCAAGTGCAGGATAATGCTGGGATCAGGCCCAGCCAGCATGGGGTTGTGACCAGCATGGTCCTGCTTGACCAGCCTGACCTATGACCAGGTGACCTGCCTAGGGGATGAGGGAACAACTGTGGACATTGTCTCCCCGCACTTTAGAAAAGACTTCCACCATCTCCCACAGCATTCTCCTTGAGAAACTTGCAGGCCATGGCATAGACAGGTGGACTCTGCTGGATTAAAAACTGGCCGGACAGCCAGGCCTGAACAGTTCTGATAAACAACAGTTAAATCCACTTAGTGGCTGGTCGTTAAGTGCTGCCCCCCAGGGTTCAGTACTTGGTCAGTTCTCTCTAACATCTTGATCAGCAATTTGGACGAGGGGATTAAGTGCACCCTCAACAAGTGTGCAGATCATGCTAACTTGGAATGTTGGCCTGTTTGAGGGTAGGAAGGCAATGAAGAGAGATTTGGCTGAGGCCATTAAGATGAGGTTTAACAAGACCTAAGTGCTGGGTCCTGCATTTTGTTCACAACCTCAAGCAACACTGCAAGCTGGGGGGACAGCAGCTCAAAAACAACCCTGTGGAAAAAGATCTGGGGGTGCCAGTAGATGGCTGGCTGAACACGAGACCATCCTGGCCTGTATCAAGAACAGTGTGTCCAGCAGAAGGGAAGCAATTGTGCCCCTGTATTCAGCCTGGGTGAGGCCACAGCTCAAGTACTGTGTTTAGTTCTGGGCACCAGTGTAAGAAACACATTTTGATCCTGAAGTGTGTCCAGAGAAAAGTAAAAGGCTGGTGAGGGGTTTGGGGCATGGCATTATGAGGAGTGACTGAGGGAACTGGGTTTGCTTAGTCTGGAGAAGAGAAGACCGAGAGGAGATCTTACAGCTCTCAACTACCTGAAAGGAGGTTGTCGTGAGGTTGGTATTGGTCTCTTCTCCCAAGTAACTGGCAATAGGATGAGAAGAAAGGAGATAAAGTTGTGCTGGGGCAGTTGAGGTTGTATATTACAAAACGTTTCTTTACAAAAAGAGTAGTGAGCTATTGGAACAGGATACCCAGAGAGGTGGAGGAGTTCCTGGAGTTGTTCAAGAAGCATGTAGATGTGGCACTTCGGTTTAGTGGTCATAGTAGCTGGGTTACAGTTGGACTGGTCTTAAAGGTGTTTTCCAACCTCAATGATTCTACAAGATACACATATAAAGTAACCTCAGACTCAAAATTAGAAGTCACAGCCTAAGATCAGGCTGTAAGCTGGATACTGGACAACTTGAACAAAAACCTTTGCTTGATGGAAGGATGTTCCTACAGATACCCCACAACATAAGGAGCTGGAAATAAAACTTCTTTCCCCCATTCCCTCCCACCTAGTCACTGGTGTGCTCAGGCAACAAGTGATCTCTCTTCTTACCAGCTTGGTCTCTCCACACCTACACTGCTGCTAATGGGTATTTCACAGCCTTCTCTGCTTTCTGGAGGCAAAGTCCTTCATTAAGCAGACTTTCAGGTGAGTATAAAGCAATTGATTTCTATTACAAATTTGATTATAGCAATAGCTGTAACAATTTTACTGAATTTAATTGTTACACTATAGAAGCTGTCTGTGCTAGATATTGTCTAAATTGTCTACATGATATTGCTACTGCTATTAGTTTTGTACCTTTAATTTTAGAGATTTCTGTATTAGGAAGTTACATAAACTGAAAGACAGATCTTTAGTTTGTATTGTGATGGTCCCGTAAGAGTTAGATAAATTAGACTGAGACCACTGCAAGCCTTTTGGCCAAGGTCTTGAATAATTTCAGTTTAGTCCTCTCTTTATTCACGTTATGGATAGCACAAGCAATGCAGTTTTTTTTCCTCCTTTCTCATTTGGTCAAACTTAGCAAGCATCAGCTCTTCCAAAACAAAACCAGACTCAATGTACTATTTCCCAATAGTAAAGCAGTTACCAGTTATTACCCAACAAGCATTAATTTCAGTTCATGTACACCTCACATTTATACACCCACCTGCCCTCAAAGAGCATTAAGTATCTAAACTGAACTGACCTTAACTTATCAAAAAAAGTTTCTTTCAGGTAAAATGAAAATCCTTATTCAGAAGACTTCAGAATGTGTAGGTATGAACCAGAAGAGTGCACTACTTGGTCAGGCAAAACATAAGCATTAAAAATTGGAATGCAACATCTATATTTAAACAACTTTATTAACATAGTCAAGCAGTGATTAACATTCACATCTATTATGTCACATACAAATGTAAATACAAAATTACTACAGTACAATATATATTCTCTGCATGATCCAAAATATTTGGTGGCCCCAAAAACTCTTTAAAATTCAGCAGCTTATCAAAAATTAAAACCATATTCTATTTAAAATGAAGTTCTGTTAGCACATAGGCAGACTTCAAGAAATATCACCCAATTTAGTACAGTTTGAGAGGTTGCAGGAGGATATGTTTGAAGGAAACAATCCAACATTGTGGTAGATACAGAAACATCAGATTTAAAGCTTTCAAGCAGAACTTATACAACCTAAGTTGTCAGCAGAAAGATCAAATCATCTTTCATTTTAAACTATTTTGCATACTGCATCAAATTTAAAATTTTAGAAGTGTCTAGTGTTAGTAAGTCAGACAATGTACAACATAACTATCTCTTACCACAAAAAAAAAACAAACAAACAAACAAAAAAACCACAAACCAAAAACCACCTACACTGGAGATTTCAACAGCCAAATGAATCTGCTTATACCAATCCGTTTTTTTGTTAATCCCCATCCTCACAGAAAAAACCTCCCAGGCCTTCTCAATTTCGTTGCTCACCTAAAATAAGGAAATAGATACCTAAGGTGAAAGCACAAAAGAACCAGCTTACAGAAAAATGATGCTATGTGGTAAGCGCTGAATTTTTGGACATGTGGATTTGGCTTAAAGTACACTGTAACATCACACAGGGATTCATCTTACAGATCCACTTTAAACTTCCCTTATATAAGTACATTCAACTGATTAAATATCCCCATTATTTTAGCAGAATATACTCTACAAGGCAAGCAAGAAGAGTGCTCGCTTCAGTTTCCCATTAAAAGTAATACCCTAAAACTGGCTTGCTCCAACCTTTAAGTGCAAAGAGCAAGCATCAGTGGCAGACAAAAAACAAGTTTGCTACCAGAGAAGACTATCTACAGACTGATGGATGCAAGTCATTCTGGAGAATGCATAGGTGTGAGTGAAATACACAGCTACTGATCAAGCTTTTTTTATTCAAGATGAGGTTACTGGAAATACTTATGCAATATATAAAAAGTACATATGCAAACTGCATCAGCATCTGAGAACTGCAGGAGATTTTGCCATTTCGCTGTGGAGCTTAACCTTTACCCAAGATAAAAAGTTACTCTTTAGACCCTATATAGTAGCTTTATGTGTCAATCATCCCTATGAAAGAGAGATTATTGAAGCAATTAGCATTAAGTTGCAACTTCATCCCTTGAAAAAAATCTGAAACAGACAATTTCTGATACAACGTTGCATTTAAAGCATTTTTCAGGAAGTATTTAAGTTGTTTGAATATGGATGCATTCTCCTCAAGGGAAGAATGTTTTTGCACCTTATCTGTTAATACATTCAATATGAATAAAATAGACGAAGCAGAAGTCATTATTGTCCCACAGTAGATGGTTAATTTAGAGTTAAGTTTAAGACAGAGGAGCTGCCTCAACAAAAATGGAAAACGATGTAACTAAGACATTTTTAGCATGGGTTCTGAACATAAAGGGTACAAGAGTCTTCACCTGAGATAAAGCTAGTATTTGATTATTCCTAAGTAGCAATGGGTTTCGCTTGAGGAAAGCCACTTGCAGTTTTAAAATATACATTTTACTATTATACAATATATGCAGTTTAAGTAATTAAGATTGATGCTAACATAAAGTCCTAACAAAAATAAAAATCACAGTGTGTATCAATATTGTTAGTTACAAAATTTAATCTACTTCATAAATTTGAAAAAATTATAATGATTACAAATTTTAACCCCAATCTTCTAGAAGTGATTTTTTGAGTACGAGGTTTAAAGGAGCAATGAATTAAAGCATAAGAATTAGCTTATTACAATTTAAATATATACATATTCATGGATTTAGAAAATAATCAAGCTTTGGAAAAAAATATAGAAAATTGAATTTTGCTTGCATTGATTACAATAATGAACTGTTCTTTTACCCTAAGTGAAATGGGCTGTTTCCTGAATGTGTATTGTGAAAAATTTAGTATTGATCTTCATTTAAGACTAATTTAACAGCAATTTAGAACTGCCAAAAAGATGCATTTATAAGGATTTTAAATACACTTTCTGTTACCAACTTAGGTTGATCAGCAGCTTTTTTTGTTCACTCTCAGAATCCTTCAAGAAGGGAAACTCAAAACAGGAAAAAGGCATATATAAAAACAGTAAACACTGACCTCCTGAGGTTCCTACAACAAAAATATTCAAGTAGAAAATCTACATTGTTACTTAGCAGTGGCCATTTCTGTAGCTGAGCACACTAACAGCACTTATTCAGTGTGTAAGGAGCAAATGAAGTAAGCCGTGCTTTTAGCATGCCAAGAGGCAGAAACACTGGAATGTAACAAAGACAAACTCACAATTCTACCAGTATAAACATTCAGTCAACATTCAAGAACTGTCAAGACTACACCACAAGAATCAAGATGATTTTTATATATCCCATGATGCAATAATTGAATTATAAATGTTAATGCTGATTCAGAACTTTTCTTACCTCACATTATACCCTAAATGGCTTCTGCAAATATTTGCACTATATTATGTATTAGAAATATGGTTTATTTGCTTTAAAATACACCATGAGAGAACTAAGACAAAAGACTATTTTTGTCAGTATTATTCATTTCTGCTTTAACTATTTTCCTTGCTGTTATATCAGATCAGTTCACATCTGTACAAATACCCATTAAAACATGTATGTACAAAAGTGGCACCCTAATCTAATCCAAGGTGAGGTGGAGTGGTTTTATTTGGTTAAAAAGGGCTTTCTGATATTTAAGAAGTTGAGTTTAACTCTGAATCTAGCTGTTATGCTACAGTATAATTTGAGCAGGTCTTCTACTCTACAATTTTTTAAAATGTCATTTATCCAAAACTTCCCTAATGCTCAAACACACTCAAAATCAAAGCTAGTTTGGAACTAAAGTAACACCCCACCTTGCTAGGGTGTTCTTTTTTTCCTTCCAGAATTTGTTTTTTAATTGTTTTTAGTGACTTAGCAATTTACTTCTAAGTTGAAAAGGAACTTTTTTTATTGCTGCTAAAGCAATGTAATTTGAAAGCAAGTCATGCAATTTTGGCCAAACTGAATGAATACTATGTAGTACCATTACTGACTGTACTTCATACAGTACTTGTCCAAACTAGTAATCCATAAAAATTTGAAATGCCAAAAAAAAGGGGGGAGAAGTAGGGAGTATGTAAAGCATGCATGCTATCATGCAGCACAAAAAAGTAAAGATAAAAATAAAACCTCTTTAAACAGCATTTTTAAGTTCACACTCACACAGCTCAGACTTCAGTGCAGTGGCTAAATCATTCAACAGTCAAAGAACAGAACCATGCAAAGAAAAGCAAGTTCTTAAAAAACCCCAACCAAACAAAACCAAAAATTGTTATCCAGTATTCACTCTGCAATGAAAAGGTGAGAAACTAAATCTACAAAAAGGCTGTTATGGCTTAATTTTCTTTTGCAGATTAATTATGCAGCACTTGAAAAATGGAAAGGTGTGGCTTCAGCTCTGACCAGCAGAGTTAAAAATCTCTCCATTTTCCCTTATCATCATGGGATACTCTTTAGGCAATCTAAGTTAGACTTGCCACTTTCAGATGGACACGAGATCAAGTGTACCAGTTAGGATTTCACATTCACAGTACATAAGAAAATACACATGGAAGGAAAAGTAAAGGGTTAACTTAACAAGGATTTATTCACAGGAATACAAGTAGAAGAAAAGAACAAAAACAAACAAAAAAAAAAAAAACCAAAACGAACAAAAATCCCCAACAAAACCAAAACAAACGAACAACAAAAAAAAAAAACCAAAAAGATCCCCACAGCAGAAAAGCTTAACAAATGAAATGAATAGGATCCAAACCAACTTTTGCTCCGTAGCTTTAAACTTGCACCCTTGTGCATTTAACTACATCACAAAGGGCCACCAACATGCGCCAATACAGTGTAGATACCCTGCATTACATCCATTAACTTAAACATCTCTTTTAAGATCATGCTTTGAACAAAAAGAAAGCGTAGAAGGTAATATGTTGAGTGGGAATAAACAAATATAGCAACCATGTTATCAACTCCTACAATTGCCTTTACGTGCCAACTAACATTTATGCAGCCTTTAACAGGTCTTACCACGTAACTCATTTTTAGAGATTCTGAGAAAAATCACTAGTATATAACCATGCAGAAAGCACATCACACTGACAGCACAGAGGCAAGTATTTTGCACAGCTATATCAGCTTTCCACATTGTGCAGGTTACACACAATACAATATCAATCTTACTCTTAACAGATCCTAAAAAGGTATTTCAAGGCCTAATTGTTAACTACAGTACTTTATATCTATATTCTTAATAAAAATAAAGTCCACAGAATCTTAAAAAGGAATTTTAAATGCAGGGCTATATTGAATTGGTAAACTGCAACACAAAACTGGCGCCAACATAGGTAAATGTATACCAATTTCACTCTATGTGATGCAAGCATGCTACTTTCCCACTAATTTAAGTTACTTCTGATCACTATGAGCCAGAATGCATGCCTGAACCTTAAACTGCACGTTAAGAATAATGCCTTACTCTAGAAATTAAATCTAATGAAGTACAATAATCAAATCATATCCACTACTTTATTATTTTTAATGCAAAAATTAAGATGTCAATCTTTTCTTTAAAGTGTCCCTCCCCTTACCCCCAAAATGAAAGGAGTGACTTATTTGGCAGCTTGCAGGTTGCTTCATTTTGTCCAAGTTAACCTTTATCAATTTACAGTGAGGTTTCTATACTGGACGCTGCAAGCGCCTGCTCCTAATACAGACACAAGCTGCATTTTAACTGTACTAACTTCATTGTGTAGTTCTTCATTAACATGCAAATACCTAGGAATCCCATCAAGCAGGATGAAATAATGTCGAAAACCCTTACTAACAAAACAAAACAAAACAAAAAAAAAAGCCTTTTACTGTTTGTGACCCCCATCCTTAGGTTTCCTTTTTTTGTGCGCAAAATAGTATTCCTCTTTACGTATCCCTATGATTCAATTATACGGTTCTTATTTTGTACTATTCCCCACAATATTCCAGAATGTGCTGTTTTGTGACTAGATGTTGTGTTTTGTCTTTTTTTTTTTTTTCTTCTTCACATCCAGTGCAGAGTTGTAATAGGAGACAGATTTCCACCCACAAAGGCTCCAGATGTTAAAACATTTCCCAACATCGACTTAATACAGTGACGGCAACACCTCCCTCCCGCCCCTCCCAGTAGGGTTGGGATTGTACTGTATTCCCTACTGGTTTACCCTTCCCCCCAGTAAAGGGTAACATTTTCCCTGGGTGCAGAGGCTCCCCCATAGTCTCCCAGACTGAAGGACCTGTAAAAAGAAAAGATAAAGGTATAGTTAAGACTTCCTTGAACCTTAACTGACAGATCTGTGCATAAGCAAATAGCATTTTCATCTTTAAGTAGTAGATGCCAACCTTTAACTTACACATGAATTTATGCGTAGATTTTCCCTCTCAAGTCTGTTAAGAGAGCCCACTTACATCAGATAAATTATTATTCATGAAGCAACAATGCATCCTTTACTACGTTAACAATTCCAGTATTGTGGCCAAGCATAGATCTAGGATAAAAAGCATCCTATAAAGGTTAACGAGCTTTTCCATTTTGTACTGAATTATGGAAGTAGTTATGACACTGAGAAAGAATATTAAACATATTTGCTACTGACCTAACAATTTCACTTTTGGGTGGATTAAACAAGCCAGTCATAGTGTTTCCTCAGTTCAAACTGAGAATGGCAAATTGTATCACTTTGGATTCCTCTTCATTAGGAAAACACTGACATCAGAACTAAAATGCTTTTGTTATGCTCTTAATAGGAAAAGGTTTGAAATAAATTTATTTTTAATCTATTTTTCAGACCGAACATGTAATTTAAACATGATTTCTTATGCCACCACAGACTTACGAAAAAATCTTAGGCTGACTTAAATGTTGTCCATTCAACACAAAACCAGAATTGCATGATTCAATCCCATAATTTCAGTACAAAACTTCTACATGAAGTATCAAAGTTATATACATGCTGAATGAACAAACTTGATTATACTCTTGAAAAAGACAGGATGAATTATCTCTTCACAGTATCGAACTACCTTGCACATGGGAAATACAATTGCTTTATACAGTGTGCACACAACATAAAGCAAAGTGGTATAATACTGTAACTATTTTAAAATAAACTATCATTGTTCTTTGCTGAGGTTATTCTCTGCACAGAACTGCAAAAATTATAAACTGGTGTGCAAAATGGAACATGGTAATAAATATGTGAGCCTCTCCCTCAAAAGAAAAAAAAAATCAAGCTCTACAGTTAGATTGGCAGAATAGATTAGCCTAACATCCTTTATT
Organism: Ramphastos sulfuratus; assembly: GCA_013399055.1. Classification (NCBI taxonomy): domain Eukaryota; kingdom Metazoa; phylum Chordata; class Aves; order Piciformes; family Ramphastidae; genus Ramphastos; species Ramphastos sulfuratus. The sequence goes on along the minus strand of WBNM01044880.1, from coordinate 4,594 downwards.
CAGCGCAGAGATCAGCTTGTATGTAATGAGGAGTATATTGGACTTTTCATGACTGAAGGGTGCTAACAAACTTCCTAATTTGTAAGATGTAAGGGAGCCTGTGCCTTTAGTATGATGGCTTGATAATCACACTCAATTTATTAGACTTGGATTGGCACTTTGCTACACCTACACTTCCAATCTTATTTTGATCTATACTATCATCCCTTTTTATTTCCTTCTTATAGGAAGGAAAGGTATCTTGAGTATCTGAAAAATTCTAATTAATTTTCATAGATTGCAAACCAGGAGGAAGTCTGTTATACAGCTCTGTTCAGCAAGGAAGACGTGTGCTTACCTCTAATTATGGGACTGCAGCTACAGCGCACAGGGTTAAACTCCATAGTAAGCTGCAAGGCGCTCTTTTAAGGGAAGAGGAAACTGGTCAGAGAAACGCCTCCAGTTATCATCCCCAACTTGATTTTTAAATCCATGAAGAATCTACAAATGAGAGGAGGGAAGGCAATAAAATCACTAAGCAGAAGATACTACCTGTGTTGCTAATAAATAATGTAAGTCACAAATTGTTGGATTGTACATCTGTTCATTTGAATTCTCCAATTTAATACTGAAATGTTACTCAGAAAAAAGTCAGCCTAGTAAGGTGTTTCATGACTGAAATGTGTTTTAAGGGTAGCATACAAATTATAGCTACTCATGCAAATTACTGTGCATGTATGTACCTGTATGTCTTTTAAATATGTAAAATTAACTTACAATCTAGACTTGGGCCATTTCAGGATGCTGAACATTTTATAAGTTTACACAGATTCCTATACTCATTTTTTTATAAAAATGTGTAATATAATGTGGGAAAAAGCTGAGGCAAAACTGCAGCCAGCATGTGATAGAATGAATACCATCAATTTCTAGCACAAATACATAAGTATCTTGTGAAAGCTATGTTTCAGTATGGAGTCTGTAAAATAACTGCCACTAAAAAAGAAGCTATTAAAGTATTTCGTGTTTCAAAGAACAGGAATCTGAAGTCAGTGGCAGTCAGAAGGTAGTGAATGAGGGAAAAAAATTCCAAACAACAAACCTACAAGTTTCAATCCAGTCCTTCCAATATAATACATGAAAACTAAGAAAATTAAACGAAACTACAAAAAAGTCTTAGTGTTATAGCCTTGAAAACAGGAGGTTAAAAGACAAACATTAAAAACAACTAAAGCAGAGGAAATTGTTCCTCCTTGTAGAAAATTATGCCAAGAGGTTCTAAAAGTTTTGTTGTTTTTTTTTTTTTTTTTTAAATTCAATGATACTGAATTGTGGGACAGTCTGTCATGACCATATCCTCACAGAAAAGCACTGCCAAAGTTAAACTTTGTGGTACCAAGTTCACCCTCAACACAACATTCTCAAGTAGACCTGTTCTTAAACACGATGTAGTAGTACAAGCACTACAGTGTCGCAAGTCATCTTACTGCTTTTGTCTCTGAGATGTTCCATAAGCAGGATTGCCTCTCTCTTAGTCCAGAGTTAGATCACCCAGCTGCCAAGAAACTACTGAAATCTAAGAATATTCAGGTACTATGAAAAGAATGTCTTTTAATCTTCGAGTGGAGTTTTAGAAACTGAATTTCAGCTACCTTGTTTTTATAAAGTGATAAAATTGTTGCAAGTTGTAGTTTCTGTCAGTGCTAAAAATCTGAAGTTAAACCCCACAAACCATATTGGACAATACAGGTTTTTTTCTGTTGTTCCTGAAAAGTATGATTATTGTTAAAAAAAAGAAAAAGGAATAGTTTACACGCAAGGAAGTAATCTAAAAACCATGAACTGGAATGTGGCTTTGGGTCCTCTCCTGCATGGCAAAAAACCAAACAAACAAAAAAAAACCCCATACTTCAAAAAGCAAAGATGTCCTTAGGTCAAGTGACCAAGAACCATTGGTCACCACTGGTTTAATTCATTCAATTCTGCGTGGAGGACTTGGAAAGAAGCTGAAAAAGAGGAGCCTAACTTAATGAAGAAAATATTAACTCCTTAAGGACCAGTGCAGAAATGAACATGTAAAATGTTCTGGACAATCATCACAGACAGCACCCTAGACTTTATTTTAAGCTTATAAAAATTTGCTGTTTCCTTCTTGCTGATGCTAGAATACTCAACTGTTGTCCTTTTCCTAGACTTTACGTTCCTTTGGAGGACACCATTTATCTAAGACGCTAGCTAGGAGAAACAGATGAGGATACCACTGGAATATTTAATTTAAAAGTATGAAATCCCTGTTCTTCCAAACGCAGGTAAAACATAGTATGCTGGACAATGTAAAGAGTTCTTGGAGGATGATTATCCCTTCAAATAAGATCTCTAGTGAACTTTACAATACTATTAATTTGGAATAATGCAAATGCATGGAATAAAATACACGTTAAAAAAAAGTTAAAACAACATCAGGATTCTATTGTTGCTTTGAGAATTTGCAACTTTGTAAAGAACCCTTTATGACCGCTAATACAATAAGCTCTAACGATGGAAAGAAAAGACATGAAAAAAAAAAACACGAGGATCCCAATCCACCACCATAAGGATACACTGTCTTATTAGAAACCTTACCTTACAGAACATGTCTCGAAGATCATCTTTTGGGCTAATCCAAGATGCAACAGCATCACAAAAAAAAATAAAGTCCTACAAGATTAAACAGTCACATAGGTTAGAAAATGTAATTCATAGGTCTGAAAGCAACACTATCTTCCTTCCATAAACCATGAGGGTCTCTGATCCACAAGTGTTTTTTTATGTATTTTTCAGTTAATTCAGACAGTAAGTTACTGTACACCTACGTGGTCTGAAAAACAAATAGCTGAGTGCAGAAATATCTTTGTTTTGCTTAACTGAGTTTTCAATTAAGTAAAACGAGAACAAAACCCAACAAAAACATCGCAACAAAACCACCCAACTCTCCTGTCCCACATCACAGTTGTCGAACATTAATTCTTTCAGTATACATACCAAAGTCAAGAACATCACCTTAATAACAAGCAATGAACTCAAGACATAGCCACAACATTCCTGTTTCCCCAGCTGGAAATGCATGAGAAGAGAATCTGGTTTGTTTTCTTTAAGCAGAACCAGAAGGGGTTTTTGGGACACAGAACTTTTAACAAACAGGTTCAAAACTAAAGCCACTTTGAAGTCCCTATACATAGTTCATGTATACCTCCTACTATACCATTAAAACATGGGCCTATAATTATTAAGTCAATAATGTATGTTTTGGGGTAGGAACAGAAGATAAAAATGAGAGATAGGATAACAAGGCTCCTTAACTATCTATGCCCTTATGTGAAAGAACAAATGGGGGGGTGGATATGTTAAGTACAGAACAACATAAAAAATTTCAAAACAAGTTAGAGACCAAATTCCTGTTTTCACAAAGAATCCCAGATGGGGAAAATCACCTTCCTCTTGGAAAATACTATATTGGTACAGCTTTACTTAAGAGGTGTGGAAACGAAAAACCAAGTCATATTCTGCTCTTCAGATGCACTGTGTATTTTAGAAACATGCATGTTCCCTGCCACATTGACTATTTAAGCAGTATACCCAAAGGTGAGTGAGATTCTTCCCTGCCTAGGTTTTAAGAACAAGGAAGTGGTTATTGTTCTTGTTTTTTTTAAGCCTAGCCTACATGTGGAAAATGAGTTTAATTATACCAACTTTTGCTTTGTATTTTCATACAGAATCTGACCACAATCTGACAGAAATACCAAAATACAGTTATTTCAATCAGAGTTCATTATTTACATATTCTTTGCAAGTAGAAAACAAGAATTAAATTTAACAATACTCTTCTCCATTCCTTTTCTAGGTGACGATTCACGGTATAAGCATTTTAGCCTCCTTGACCTCAAAATAAAGCTACATCATCTACCACATGTAATCATGTAGAGATAAATTTCTATCATACTCACACTTCAGCTTTCAATAAACTTCACATGAGTAAAAGAAGACCTATTCACATATCTTACTTGGACTACTCCACTGGGGTTGACTGAGATCATGGTACAAATCCCACGAAAGGCTGAATCCTTTTCCTCATTGTCTCTTATGTTTCGCAAGGAGGTGCACCTAGGAAGTTGGAGAGCAAAACTTAGGTAATTTTATTACTTTTTCCTTAAACAAGTCAAAACTAGATAGCAGTATTTGATGGAATAAGTCACACTGAGAATATGATCTGAAACAGTATTTTGAACACCTAGGCACTTGTTGCACAGTCTTTTACTAGCATATTCCCATTTGGCATCATCTTCAGAATCTTGTTCTCCCGTTGCACTATGGACAGTTAGAAAGCGTGACCTGTATTCCATTAAATACAAACGGAACACGTATCTGAAATATTTATAGAAACTATCGGTAGAAGCGGAACATATAATACTACCACAGTATGAATTATGTCAGATACCACTTACAGAACAGTTATTTAACTTTTACAGCAGCAAGCAAGCTATTTTGTACATAACAAATCTAGAAACATATACTCCTTACAGCAATTCAAGCTTCAGACTGAATCTTAAGTAAAGTAATGCACAGTTTAAATTTTACA
>WBNM01044877.1:0-12721 GCA_013399055.1 Ramphastos sulfuratus | reverse complement strand
AAAAAAAAAAAAAACCCAAACTATAACAGTCATAATGCATATTAGGGCATCTGAAGTAGACTTTGCCTCCAGACAGAAGCCCTGATGTACATGTGTCATGTCAGAACTGTTCCAACTCAAAGCATTATTTCACCACAGCTACACCAAAGCAGAGATGCATGAGAAAATCTCCCACAGCAACACTTTTCCTTCCATTCCACATGGTCAGGTTTCCAGTATCTACCGCTCCTAGAAAAGAATGTGGTCAGTCATGCCCTCCCTAAAGGATTACATCTACAATTCAATGCCAATCCAAAGTTTGTCTATTAGTTATAAAAGCCAGAAGTACTGTAAGATGCATTAATAAAGGTCTGGAAAAGGTGACATTCTGCCTCTAAAACAGAGCCTGCAAGACTGGGCTTTATTTTGCCATTCTTAAACAGAGTTTGTTGATGAAATTCAGAGGTCTAATTAACTAAAGATCCATATAATCCACACAACAGGGAACCCCTTGAGGAGTTTGTGAGCATGTGTGTCCTGAGAAAAAACAAACTGAGGCCCACTCTACATTGTGTCATTTTGCACAACGATGGGTGCAATGCTGGTCAGAGCCCCACGGTGAAAGTGACATATTGCTTTTGTAGCATACAGTAAACCAGAAGCGAACTTACAGTTCTACCATTCACTTCATCTTTATCTGGGATTGTTAGCTCAGCTATGCATGTGAGGGTTTGCTTACCTCAGCTGTTGACTGAAAATAAGCATTTTAAGACAATTCCTATGACCCTTATGTCGTAATTTCATTTTTAAAATGGTGAAATCATTACCTCTTGTGCTTAGACAGCAAATAGAAATCTCTCTGGTTAACAGGCATTTTCTTTCTTTTGTGTCCTCAACTCAGAACAAAGAAATCCAACTCTATTGTCTTTAAAATCATAAAGTTCTCATGAAAAAGCATTTCTACTTACTTTAACTACACCACATTTCTAGGCCCAACTAATTTCAGCATCCCTTTACAGTGTCAAATCCAGGGCTTAGAAGCCTTTATGACTTTAATTTACCCACTGGGTTTCAAACCCCTCAATGTTCCCAGAGGATTAGGAACGCCTGCCAACTTAAGTTGATGTATTACAACTGTATACACAAACACAAGATATATTCAAACATGAACCACTTCGGTTTCAGTCCCCCAACCCCCTTCCTCTTTCTTTTAAGCCCAAAGAAACTGGCAGAAGTGGGAAGCAGCTTTGGGGTGGAGCACTGCATCCACAGCTACCAGTTTCAGTGAAACAAGGGAGAACCAGGGAAGAGGAAAGAGTGAATATTTTTCCTTACTTTAAAGCAACATATGAAATCCAAGGTAGTTGTACCTCTCCAAGATATACCCTAACTGTTTACAGAGTGCAGCTGCGTTGCTTGTCTCTCACCCCTGCCACTGCACTCTCATTATGTGGAGAAATCACTCACCTGTACAAGCAGCTCCAGAAAGCTAAGAAATATGCATTTAAACACAAACAAAAAAGCAAGCCTGGTTCTACAATTAGGACAGAACTGCACTCAGAAGTATGTTGTGCTTTGAGGGGTTCCAGGCTAGCCCAGATTCCCTAAAAACCTACAAAGACCGAGATCCACGCCAGGGGCCGACGTGGTCGCCCCTGGATATCGTAGTTGTGTTACTCAATCCCATAGTCCTGCAGGCACTTTAAAAGCAAGCAGCAAGGTCAATTCATTCTTTGCTCCCTGCCCTTCCAGCTCTCCAGATGGATCCTTACCTGGGCAACTTGGTAACTAGGTAAGCAGTGAATCTGGCCTGCTTGGTTCTAATGGGAGACAATGGGGATGGGAGAAAAGGGGCACTGGGTTGTGCTTGGGTGGTTTTTTTGGTTTGCTTGGGGACAAGGTTTGGGGCAATTCTCAAGTGTCCGGTATCTGTATTAGGTGTTAAGGATTCATGTATGCCCTATGTATGTCCTGCACATTTTTAAATACAACCTTTCTGTATTCATCTCCAATTCAGCCAGAGCCTTATTATTTTATTGTCCTTTTTCCTTAGAAAAAGTATAAAGCAAGACAATTTCAGTTTGTCGTGCTCCTATGACACGTATCTTGCCTAAAAGCTGGGAAAGTGTGCAACCCACATCACTAGAAGGGACAGAAGGGCAGAGCAGACCCCCACCCAAAGAAATCAACTGGATTCTCCAACACTTGCTAAAAAGTAAAATAAAAATAGGTTCTTCCCAAGAGGCAGCACTGTCATGGGAAGTAGTACAGACATTAAAAATCAGGAGAGTAAGTAGCAAACCTGCAATTAGAATCATAGAATGGTAAGGTTGGAAGGGACCTCAAGGATCATCTAGTTCCAACCCCTTGCCATAGGCAGGGACACCTCCCACTAGTACAGGTCACTCAAGGCCTCCTCCAACCTGGCCTTCAACACCTCCAGCAANAGCCTGTGCATGTCCCTCTGGATGGATCCCTGCCCTCTAGCAAATCGACTGTGCCACACAGCTTGGTGCCATCTGCACACTTGCTGAGGCTGCAATGATTCCTCTGTCCATGGTTAAAGAACATCAAGAAACAGCTACATTTAGTAAACAAGTTAGGCTGAAATGACTGAGGGTGACCAGGGTAGGCAACCCACTGAGAGGTAAAACAATCAGAAAACGAACAAAAACAAACTCTCGTTCATCAAACCCAGTAAGAAGCCTTAGGGTCTAAAGCTTAAGAATATTGTTCTCGCTGACAGCATGTAGCATGAGTACTTGCATATGGAGCAAAAAATAAAAGCAAGAAGGGGAATGGAAAGAAGGAAGAAAATAATGGCAAAAACCATGGGAAAAACAACAACCCACAAAACCAATCAAAAAGACACAAGAAGAGAAGAGCATTTTGTGTGTTCCACGGTCTAGCAATAAACCCACACCTTTAATGACTCTGGTGTGCCTCTCTTCACATCCCAGCCCTCCAGCAGCACCACCCCTTTACTTCCACTGACCAGATTATCAGTACAGGCTGCAAGCTTCTCCAAGAACACAGCTTTTTTAAAATCTGAGTGCACAGGTGTGAGAAAGAGGACTGCAAACTCTCACAAGAGCTTGCACATCAGCATGGGATATTTTCAGGTACCCATCCTTCAGCCACTGATAAAAGAAAAGCCTAGAAACCCAAAATTCTGCACTCACTCACACACATCAATGAAAGAGAAAAAAGGCAAACAATTCGTCTTTAAACTGTTGGTGCCTGTGCTCACTTCTTTATAGTGAAAAAAAAACAAGGCAAGCACTGGGTCCACCTGAGCTCATGCCTAACTGTAGAAAGATTTCTTGAAAAGGAAGTTAGTGAAGCTTGTAAAAAGTTGTTTATCAGGTGATTGTCATTGCCTAAACAGGAGAATGTCCCTACTAGGAATGCTCAACACCGGCATGAGCAGAGACTTGCACTGTCATCATACCTGCCATGTGCTATAAAATTAATCACTCTCTAACACCCTTCCTATTACATGCCTGTGTAAAACAAGAACACTCATGGCCTTCAAATTGCATTCATTAAGGATTAGATTTAGCAAGGACCTAGAGAGAAGGAAAAAGTAAAACTGAATTACCAACAGACACTACTCCAAGGAGCGCATCAGCTACTCTGAGTAAGGAGTTTCACACAGATTTCCCTACACTTTACTGGCAGCACAATTAGCAACTTAATGGTGCTTGCAAAACAAACATGCTGCTTCAGAGGATTTGCACTGTATTTGACTGATTTTTTTTTTTTTTTTGTTCCTCTTACACTCCTCAAGATAAAAAGCACAGGAAAAATACTTTTAAAGTAGGTTATTCAGGCAAGAGAAAATCCTGGCAGGTATCTGTACTTCCAGTATCAAAAATATTTTGTTTAAAAGCATGAAAAACACACCATCAGGCAAAAAATCCTTCTCAGCTCCCCAGGCATTAAAAGCCTTTTTAAAGCATAGGGAAAAGTGTCTATTAGACAGCCCTGTGTTTGGGATTGTGGTTCTTGTTTTCAGAAGTGACATTGTTACTCACAACCAGGCCAAATGCTGCCAATGGCTCTGTTTTTTAAAAAAAAAAAAAAAAATCTGTTTTTTAAACTTACAATCCTTTGCTTCTCAGCCAGATACAGAGCAAAGGGTTCCTCCTGGCTGCCCATTAACTAAAGACCCTTTTAGCAAAGGTGGGCCACCGCTGAGTTTCCAGAGTAAACAGCCTGATCTCTCTGCTGCTACACTTTAATCGTCCCTAGTACCAACTAAGGTCATCCTTCTCAAGCTGCCCAAGTCTTTACTTTTGAGAAGACTATCACACTGACAACAGCACACAGCAATCCCACAGCCAGAGCCCCGTGAACAAAGCTGAACTCGCTGCTGCTATGAGCACTGCAACACCACAGCCACTTTTGCAGTCTAGATGGGCAAATGTAAAACCTCATATCCTAACCCAAATACATAATAAATACCCAGCTTGCGACAGGTACTCATTTCACACTCATTCTTCTTGGTACTGAACTGAGCCAGAGATGCAACCATGATGCACACGTGCTCCCCCCAGCTCTGGTGGGGGGGATCCTTTCCACTCCAGCCCTGCTGACTCCTCTAGCATACCTGTCTGTGCATCACTGGGGGCTTCAGAGAAGGCAGAGTGGGTTTTAGCAAAGCCATGTGTCAGGCACTGCTGGCTCTTCCAATGCAGAGCAGCAGCACATACCCACAAAGCTGCCACAGTAGCTACATGACACAGATCTCACATACCTATCAAAAAGGCATCATTTCCAACAGCTTTTTATACAATACCCAGTCAAATGAATGGGGGGGAAAAGGAACTGACTTCTATGTCAGCCTTCCAGCAAGTAGTTATTACAAATATTGCAGTTAGTAGCAGCACATACACAACAAGAGAATATGTTAAATGAATATATATTGAAAAAATTATTTGAATTTGTATTGAAAAAAATATTTCTTCAGTTCTCCTCCAATAAAATAATGTTTTGCTCAATAGCAAAGAAAAACATTATTCTCCACCTAGTAACTAGAGCTCTCCTTTGTCTTTTATTTATCTGAACAAAACCCCCAAAGATATGCTCAGCTACTCATTTCTTAAACAAAACAACACAAAACCCCAATAAATTATTTTATTTGCCTGAGACTTTCAGAGAAGAGTGATTTTAATTTCTCTGTGAAAGTATATTCAATCACAAGGAATTTTTTTTAGTAAAGACTACTTCCAAGCTTCAGGGCATCCTGCACTGCTGCACAAAAACTATGGTTCAAATTCAAAGTTGAGGCTTCAGTTGTTTTTATGAGTTACTATTCTGTTACAGAGAGCAGTGCTGGAGAAAATCCTATTGAAATGCTTTATACCACATTGTTACCATACACTGCTGACTAACTTGGAAATGGCTGCGGTCATTTTTCAATGTAATCTGATGAATGCTTCCATAGATTTGTTTACAATGAGTTATTGTTACAGAGAAAGCAATTCAACAGCTAAAAGCAATGGAAAACTGCCCATCAAAGAGCATAAACTTCACCCACCCCAGGCAGCCACTCATCACTTACTCTTCACAAGGCTAAATCTAGATGATCCTCATACCTTAGCCAACCTTACAGAAAGTAAGATAAATGAACAGCTTAAGAATGGTGACAGTGACACCTTTCAGCTGAATGCCAACATTAGCTGCACCAGAAGGTTATATTTTAGGGTCAAGAAACACAATGCAGCAATTTCACAATCTAACCACTGCCAACTATACGCAGTGCCACCACATCCCACCCACCTTCAGCTGAAGGCTCCTACCAGCATCTCCTACCTAAAGGTAGTCAATTAGAGATAAAACCTGCCGAAACCAACTGGACTGAGCAAGAAAGCTCTAAATGATGTTATAAAAAAATCAAAATTACTGTAGGCAAAACTGTCAGTCCTCTACAGTCCTACAGCCCTCTACTGGATATCTCTGCACCAGTTCACCATGGGCTCACATGGCACCAGCATAAGGCTGAAGAGGTACATGGCAGGCATAGCACGGAGAGAGGGCTAAAGCAGGATGACCCTTACTGGCAGGCTTGGCTGTACTACTTTCTCATATGGGCTTCCTGCTTTCTTTGCTTTTGAGGGAATTTTTGGTGGAACTCTCTGACCAGTTCTTTCTGGTGGAATTAACAGTGCTTGTTTTTCCCTCAAGCTGCCATCTTCAGGTTGTTTTGACCAGGATCCTAAGGTGTGAGAGAACTTGGCAGAGCCAAGGGGCTCCTGCCTTGCACAGGAGCAAGGCAAGAGCCCGGGTGCTAAGTCCAAGTTCTTGGACTTCTGGTTCCTATTCAGAAGCACATTCTTTCACTTCAAGGGATCCATGTGAAAAAGCAGATTGCCAAAATCCTTTGAGTCCTCTGACGATCATCTCAGCGAATTGCTCAAATGTAAGATATGACTGTCCTGCTTGAGGCAATGAATGAGATTCAATAGCCACTTTGCTACTGGTGATATTCAAAGGGTACTCAAATCTCAACAAATGCAAAATAACTCACTGTTTTGTCAAAAGAGTAAATCAATATCTATTTTGGCTGACAAAGTAATCTCATAATATGTAGATTTTTTTTTAAATGTATACAGTAATTGTATACTCAACAAGTAGAGTGCTACATAAGCATTTACTAAGCAAATAGCCCAAACAATTTTCTAAATTATATATAAAATGGCTTCTTTCATCTCTTTTTTCTCATAAAAATTTCAATGTGGGAGCCAAAACAAAACAACTGCGTAAAGTATTTTCAACTGCAAAGGATGTGTGTGGCCGTTTGAGTTAGATTCCTACCTCAGAGAAACTTGGAGGTGGAAGCTCTAAGGCAAACATTCTGGGGATAGGCCATAGAATGGCAATAATGGATAAGTTAATATAATCTCATTGGAGCACCAAAAGCTTTATGTCTGGAAGCACAGTTTGTACTTTCCCCTTGCTGCTTCCGCCGCTTCGCCTGCGCCTGCTGCTATCTTCCCCTGCCGCTGTTTTGGCTGCTGCTGCTGCTGCTTTCGCCGCCGCTTGACCCCTTCCCCATCTTCCTTCAGGTTGTTAGTTGTATTTTTTCCCCTACACTGTTATATTTAGTTTAAAAAATATAATTTTTTTTTCTTGACTTCACAAAAAAAATACGTGTTGTGGTAAGTTTATTCTGCCAGGGGAGGGATCCACCCTAACCTGGTACAATGTGTAAGAAGGTATTTCTGCCTGTGCTGGAGGGTACAACCTGCAATAACATTTTGCCTTACAGATAATGACAGGAGGCATTAAAAGGACAACTTGCACTCTAATAAGCTTGCTTGACTTGTTGAGCACACACATACATAGATAGCAGAGTTAGCACAGTTCTGCCAACAGCAATTTTAATTAATTTTTACATTTCATTCTAACTTACATTAATTTATGGCTTTCCTAAAAGATAGTTAGCAGATAGCTAACTTATTAGAGATGCTTAAAACATAATTCCAGGACAATACACACATCCTTTTGAATACTACATACTCGTTAGCAGCTAAAGCAACCAACAAGTGATTACAAATACAGAAGAGGACTAAGCAGCATGATTCAAACCTCGAAATCTGAGATATAAAGTTTCAGACTTTAAAGATAAAAGATTCTGGGAATACCCTCTCCTCAGTCCATGTCTAGAAAATTACAATGCATCTGTGCTTGCCTTAAGAGCAAAATCAAACGCCAACTAACAGCAAGTATCACGATACACAAGTTCAAAGGTTGAGCTGAGCTTAATCCTCATTAAATTCTAATAAAATTAGTGTCTTCCTGACCAAACAGTGAAACAAATTAGAGGTCCAGATGGAGCTCCCCTCAATAAGGCAAGCAGGATGGACTGACAAGCCCATCCTTGCTCCAGTGCAAGGTCCAGGGCCACTCGACCAGCCTGTGTCTCTGCTCGGTGAACAATCTCTGCACACGAAAAGGATGCTTTATTATTTTAAAATAATTGGCTGTTTTTTCTACTGATCTCAGTGCAGCCAATAATCCATGCATGAAAAGTGGTACCAGTGTCCTCTGATAGGGTGATCAGTTCCACTACTGGGTAAAGAGGTTCATAAATATCAACTGTAGCATATTCCCATATGTCACCCACAGACACAATCTTCCCTCCGAAAAACAGGAACAGAACCTGGACAATTCTCCTGTGTGTGACTTTGTGATTGTCTGATACAAACTGACCATGGAAGTTACTTCAGCAACGCCAGCACATCAGACAACGAGCCAAACTATCAAAGTGTACTGTTAATTTATGGTGCACCGATTTGGTTTGGATGTGTGCCAAAATGCTAGAATTGACATTTTGGAAACCTGAAAAGTTAGCATCGCTCTCAGAAAAGTTAGGATCACTCAGAAGTATTTAAACGAGTTGTTTTTTTCCAGAAAATTGAGATCTATTCACTATTATTAGAGATTACACAGGCGTGTTGTAAAAATAATCTGATTTTTAGAAGCACAGGATTTCTTCTCACACAAAAGATGGAGTGAGTTCAATCACTAAATGCCTTCCAGCCCTGAATGTGCACAGAAGGTGTAGGGAGAGAGCCGCAGGTAGGCACCAGATGTAACATTGCCACAAAGTGAAGTCAGACCCTTATCATTTGCAGAAGGTACACAGGAATGGGCACTCTCTGCAGTTCTTACATTTGGATGCATTTTCAGTTCAGACTTTTCATCCAGATGACCTTCACACTACACATATCTCCAAGTCACTGGGAAAGTGGGCTGGGCAAACATTTCTTCTTAAAGACACTAATGACAGTTTGCCAAAGCCGAAGAGAACGCAGTCTGTCCGTTTCCATCTGGCTAAAGACGTAGCAGATATTTGCGGTGGCAGCACCGATTGCGGCAGAGGAACCTGACGCTCGGGGAGTCGGAAGGGACGTGGGGGGCACGCAGAGATGCGCGGCCGCGGGGCGCCGATGACTCTGCACCGCATCTGACATTTCCTCGGACGCTGCCACTGCTCCCAACTTTTAAGGCGTGCGAGCAGGCAAGCACCGCGGAGCCAGGCCCCGGGGAGACCTGCTCTGCTCCACGGCTGCCTGGGGCTCTGGATGCAGCACTGGGGCCCGCAGGCCAGGTTTGCCCCCGAGCTCCGCAGCCCAAGAGAGGAACTTCGTTTTTTGTTTTTTTTTAAGTCCACAACAGCCCAAACCCAACCAACTCACTCCGAGGCAGCGCAAGCCCCCGGCGAGGAGAGAACAAAGGAGCGAGTGCAGACGGGCTCTCGCAACAGATGGTTTGAGGCAGAACAGACACGGCGCTGGCACCCCCTCCCCGCCGGCAGCTCTTCGCACGCACCGGCCCGGCTGGCACCGCGTTGCTCCCGGCCACCGCCGCCGCGCACGGCGCTCCCTGCCCGCCAGGCCGCTCCTCGCAGCCGGCGGCGAAACCGTCCATTTTGGGGGAGAGAGAGGCAGTACCGCAGCTCGAGGCGAAGCCACCGCCGTCGTCGTCGTCGCAGCCGGCCGGGACAGGTTCATTCACCCGCGGAGTGGCGACCGGCGGCGGCGGCTCCGCAGCCCGGCGCTCAGAAGCTGCCCGGAACAGCGGCTCCCGCAGGGCCCCGTACTCGGCGGCGGGAGACTACTGCTACCCCTCCCTTTCCTGCTGCTGCGGGGCTGGCGGCGGCGCTGCCCGACTCGGTCCCTGCGCCGCGACCCCAGCGCGGCAGCTACTGCCGAGCTCCTCCCGCCGCCGCCGCCAGCGCCGCCCCAGCGCCCCGTGCTGTCGTGCTTCCGACTCCGCCTGCGCTGGCAGCTGCCGCTTCCCTTGCGGGCCGGCCCCGCTCCCGCCTGCGGGCGGTCCGGAGCCGCTCGCGGCCTTGGCTTCCGCCCGCCCCACCGCGGCTCCCCTCCGGTGCCGGTAGCGCGGGCTGCCAGCAGCCTGCCAGGAGGAGCGGGAGGTAGCGGGCTGCTGGCGGCAGCCCTCCTCCGGGGGCATCGCGGGCTGCCGGTGCCAGCACTCCTTCGCCAGTATAAGCCATTTTAAAGTAACGCTTTACCTTCAGTAAAGTAAAAGTTTTACCTTCAGTAGCTGAAGCTACCGAGCAGCTTGAGAGAGGGTCAGTTGGGTGATTTAATGGAATGATCCCAGCAAACGAAACAGGCACTCTTTAGATTCATCTAAAAACGCCTGTTCAGACTAGCTCGGGAGAGGATTTCCTGCAGGCTGTTGAGCCAGAGGAACTGAGCTTCTGTAACCTGTTTCACAGAGCTGTCTACAGGCCATCTCTGCCTCCCCTTGGAGCCAGCCACACTCCCGGCTGGCTCCTGTAACCTGCAGCCATTCTATTGATGGTGAGGGAAAATAGTAGAACCAGAAATTCAAGTCAGCCGTGCTGTGTACCATCTCATCTCTTAGCTAACAGTGTTTCTCATGTTAAGCAACATCGTCAACTTGTGTGATACACAGCTTTTTCCCCTTTGGTCAGGAAGAGCAGCGTCCTGATTGCAACATCCTGTTTTGCTATAAGCATTTTCCTGTAACCTGCTCAGGCACTGCTGCTGTAGTTGCACAGAGAAATGGATGCTTGCCTTGGGAGCCTGCTCCTGGCAGTTGCAGACATATCCTCTAATAATTAGCTGTGGATGTTGTCAAACAGGATCCGGAAGGAAGGACTGCAGGAGAGCAGCACACACCTGATGGCAGCAGCCCCACAGCCCCAGCACCTTCCATCTACTCGGGCAAAAGCATTGTTATCTTGCTGACCTGCAATATACACAAAACCCAGAAGGTTTATACTTGCTCAAAGGAGAGAAAAAAACCTTGAAATATTTCATCAGAACCTAATCTCCTCCAGATTTCCCAGCAAATTTTACTCAACAGCTGCTACAATAATGGATCTGAGTATGGCTGCCAGCAATGCATCTTCACCCATCATCATCAGGGACTCGATTCTAAAGGGTGTTGAGGGTCCTATATGCAGACCAGCTCCACTCTCTAGGGGAGCATGTTGCTTCCCTGGACCAGGGTTAAGGATGTAGTGAGAAAGCTTCCTACCCTGTTCCTCCCAACAGACTGCTACCCATTGATGATTTTCCAAATGGGCAATGATGAAATCTCAAACAAAGCTTGAGAGCAATGAAGAAAAACATCAGAGCCCTAGGATGAATGGTGAAGGGGTCAGCAGCACAAGTAATTTTTACCTCTGTCACACCACTAGCTATGCCTGACGAGGGCATGGGTGTGAAAACACAGCAGATTAATACCTGGCTGCAGGGCTGGTGCCAACAGCAAAACTTTGGGTCCTTGGATCACAAGCTACTCTACGAGTCCCCAGACTTACTGACTACAGATGAGAAATAGTTGTCTCTAAAGGGAAAAAAAATCCTGGGATGAGAACTAGCAGGGATCATTGCTAGGTCTTTAAACTAATTTCAAAGTGGGTACAGGGAAAAAACGGGTCCACTGAAGAAAAACCTGGGACAATTGTGAGGTGGGGAACCAGCTCCCCTGCTACGCCAGAGGCTGTAGTGGATGGTGGATTCTGTGATACACACAACGGTAACAGCTGCTCCCCTACTAAGTCTCTGAAGTGTCCCTGTATCAATGCAAGAAGCGTGGGAAATAAGGCAGAGGAACTGGAGCTCTGGGTGCAGTCACGAGACTGTGATCTTGTCGTGATTACAGAGCCATGGTGGGACAGCTTGCATGAGTGGAACGTGGGAATGGATGANATACAATTACATAGCTTTACAATTCAGAAGCAGTACAAGGATCCCCCTGTACTGACTCCTCCCCTCCCCCTGTATAAGGGAAAAGAGAGAAAGCAGAAAGCCTGTGCAGAAAGCCTGCTCCTAGTTAGCCGTAACAAGGATCTCAGCCAAGGTCAGCAAAGCCATGCAAAAGCACCAGAAAGCAGCAGCCAGAGCAGAGAAGAGAAAAGGAAAAAAACAGTTTGTGCAGCTAACAACTTCCTAGTTCAGCAATCCAATGGGGTGATAGATTATTGCTCTTCTGTATCCAGTCCCTGGCTTTATTTACCTTTTACTCAAATATCTCCAGAAAGTTCCTATTCCTGTTTGTAATTAAAACCTGGGCCAGATCGCCAGCTTCAAAACCTTCACACGTACTTAAGTGACCTGCCAGTAGCAGCCAATGATTTGGAGCAGGAAAAAGAACATTTAAAAGGGAAGATTATTTCCCCAAGTCAGTTCGCTTTTTAAAGGCTGGAAAAGAAAGTTTGAAATACCTGCACTTAGTAGCATGTTGGTGAGTACTTGCTGCTGACCACTCTTCAGCTGGCATTCTCATGACTATTTGAGTACAAAGAGCAACAGGGTCCCTCTGATCCCATGCATGATGGCAATCTCTCCATCAGATCCAGATGCAAGGGAGCAGAGCTGCTTGATCAGCATGCCCCAGGAGAGACTGAGGAGAACTTAGCTCTTTACAGTCTGGGTTAGTGCCCACGCAACAGATCCATGCCCTCACTTGCTGAGTGCTGTGCAATCAAATCTAACATCACATTTAGTCCCTTGGCAGATGTATTTTTAAAACACTGTGCTATGGTTATTTCAGCAAAAAAATATTGTGAAGCATTTTCTGTTTCTGAAAGTGCCAGCAGCTCTGTGGATATGCTCCAGATAAGATATGCTTATGCAGATATGCTCCAGCCCTCTGACCATCTTCGTGGCCCTCCTCTGGACCCGCTCCAACAGTTCCACGTCCTTGGTTGAGTTGGAAGTGAGGAACATCATTG
>WBNM01044876.1:20513-31497 GCA_013399055.1 Ramphastos sulfuratus | reverse complement strand
CTTACCATTCTATGATTAAGTAGTAACCTTTAGGAAGACCCCAAAGAAGATGATTTGCTGGTGTGTTCTAGTACAAGTCTTGCACATTGATTCGATAATGTAGGAATTCTCCTTTGCTGTTCTAGAAAGGCTCCCTGTTTGAAGGGAGCAGACACAGACAAGTTTTCACTGATGTATGCACTTTACATAGGTATGCTCCTTCTCATGCTGTTGGCATTGCTGTTGCTTCTAGATAAGCATCAGCCATGTGTTTAATGTGGCTTATCTCCAGAACATGTACTGCACATTCCCTAATTAGCCTTCACACCTCCAGTAAGAGGAGAGCCTTTGTTCTTGTAGGTGACTTTAACCTGACAGATATCTGCTGGGAACTTAACACAGCAGAGAGGGGTCAGTCTAGAAGTCACACATCCCTAGTGGGTGAGCCTACCAGGGGTGAGGCTCTGCTCCACCTGCAGGGCTGGTGGGAGGTGTGGTGGTTGGATGCTGTCTGGGGTGCAGTGACCATGAAACAATAAAATTTTCAGTATGTAGTGCCGCTAGGAGGGACATCTGCAAAACATCCACACTGGACTTCTAGAGGGCAGCCTCTGGCTTATTCGAAGAACTAACTTGGAGGGTACCTTGGGAAAAAAGCCCTTACAAACAAAGGGGTCCAGGAAGGTTGGAGGTACTTCATGAAGGCAATTTGAAGGTGCAGGAACAGGCTGTCCTGGTGTGATGAAGGCAGAGCTGTTGGGGAAGACATCCAGCCTGGATGGGTGAGGGACTTGTGAAGGAATTAAGGGAAAAAAGAGAGTACATTACCTTTGGAAAGAGGGGAGGTAACTCAGGAAAAAAATAAGGATCTTGCCAGGTCATATAGCAAGAAAATTAGAGGCCAAAGCCCAGTTAGAACTTAGACTGGCCACTGCTATGGATGATAACAAGAAGTGTCTCTATAAATATGTTAACAGNGGAAAGAGGGGAGGTAACTCAGGAAAAAAATAAGGATCTTGCCAGGTCATATAGCAAGAAAATTAGAGGCCAAAGCCCAGTTAGAACTTAGACTGGCCACTGCTATGGATGATAACAAGAAGTGTCTCTATAAATATGTTAACAGCAAAAAGAGGGGCAAGGAAAACCTTCACTCTTTATTGGACAAGAAGGGGAATGTAATGACTAGAGACGAGGAAAAGGCAGAGATGCTTAACACCCTCTTTGCCTCAATTTTCAACAGCAAGGCAGGTTGTCCTCAGGCCAGCTGCCTCCTGAGCTGGCAGGTGGGGTCAGGGAGCAGAGCAGCCTCCCTGTAATCCAGGAGGATGCCGTTAGGGACTCGTTGAGCCTCTTGGATCCTCACAAGTCTGTGGGACCAGATGGGATCCACCCTGGGGTGCTGAGGGAGCTGGCAGATGAGCTGGCCAAGCTGCTCTCCATCATTTATCAACATCCCTGGCTAACTGGAGTGGTCCCTGAAGACTGGAAGCTGCCAATGTGGAGCCCATCTGCAAGAAGGGTCAGAAGGAGGACCCAGGAAATTCCAAACCTGTCAGCCTGACCTCAATACCAGGAAGGATAATGGAACAGATCATCCTGAGTGCCATCACACAACATCTACAGGATGGCCAAGGGATCAGACACAGCCAGCATGGGTTTAGGAAGGGCAGGTCCTGTTTGACCAACCTGATCTCTTTTTATGACCAAGTGACTGCCTGGTGGATGTGGGGCAGGCTGTGGATGTAGTCTGCCTGGACTTCAGCAAGGCCTTTGACACCGTCTGCCATAGCAAACTCCTGGCCAAGCTGGCAGCCCTTGGCTTGGACAGGGGCACTCTTTACTGGGTCAAGAAGTGGCTGGAGGGCCAGGTCCAGAAAGTGGTGGTGAATGCTGCCACATCCAGTTGGCAGCTGTCACCAGGGGTGTGCCCCAGGGATCAATACTGGGCTCAGTCCTGTTCGATATCTTCATTGATGACCTGGACCAGGGGATTGAGTCCTCCATCAGTAAGTTTGCAGATGACACCAAGTTAGGAGCAGGTGTGGATCTGTTGGAGGGTAGGAGGGACCTGGACAGGCTGGATGGGTGGGCACAGTCTAATGCTATGAGTTTTAACAAGTCCAAATGCCAGGTTCTGCACTTCAGCCACAACAACCCCATGCAGTGCTACAGGCTGGGGACAGAGTAGCTGGAGAGCAGCCAGGCAGGGAGCAACTTCAGGGTGCTGGTTGACAGCTGAACATGAGCCAGAAGCGTGCCCAGGTGGGCAGGAGAGCCAATGGCATCCTGGCCTGGATCAGGAACAGTGTGGCCAGGAGGACCAGGGAGGTTATTCTGTCCTTGGCCTCAGCACTGCTCAGGCCACAGCTTGAGTGCTGTGTCCAGTTCTGGGCCCCTCAATTCAAGAGAGATGTTGAGGTGCTGGAAGGTGTCCAGAGAAGGGCAGCAAGGCTGGTGAGGGGCCTGGAGCACAGCCCTGTGAGGAGAGGCTGAGGGAGCTGGGGGTGTGCAGCCTGCAGAAGAGGAGGCTCAAGGCAGACCTCATTGCTCTCTGCAGCTACCTGAAAGGAGGTTGTAACCAGCTGGGGTTGGGCTCTGCTCCCAGGCAACCAGCAACAGAATGAGGGGACAGTCTCAAGTTGTGCCAGGGGAGGTCTAGGCTGGATATTAGGAAGAAATTCTTTGTGGAAAGAGTGATTGACATTGGAATGGGCTGCCCAGGGAGGTGTTTAAGAGGAGGCTGGATGAGGTACCTAGTGCCATGGTTTAGTTAATTAGAAGGTGTTAGGTGATAGGCTGGACTCGATGATCCTAGAGGTCTTTTCCAACCTGGTTAATTCTGTGATTCTGTGAGAGGGGATTTAGTTATTGTCTTAATTTCACAATCTGGAAAAATGAAAAAAAAAAAATCTGTAAGTTCAAGTGAGAAGCAGAAAGAAAAGAATAGCATATTTATTAAATTTTCATTCAAGAGTATTTTTTTTAAAATCCAATTTAATGGTATGATCTAGGTAACCTGAAACATCTCTTAAAAATAACAGATGAAATGAGGCCCACCCAAGAGTGAGTGGCTCTGGTGAACATGGGAAGAGTCCTTTTATTTGCAGGAGGACTAGAAGAGGTGAAGATGATGTGGAAAAGACAGGGATGGAGAATGAGATTGTATTGAGGAGCCTAATGCATAAGTGTGTGATGATTTTGGAAGACTCAAATGTGTTGGAGGGGAAGGAATCATGGTAGAATGTTCTGTCTGTAAAGCACATATACAGTTTGCAGTGTCAGCAGGTGATTGCTTATGGCAACAACTCTTACCTGTGTCTGCCAGGCAGGGTATCACCTTCAACGTTGTCTTTCTACAGATGTCTGTTTCTTCAGCTGAGAAGAACCACAAGTATCCACTCATGGCTCATCAAAGGCTTGAGATCACGGTGATATGGTTAGCTGTTTCTCTCTGGTTCTACATCCAGCCCCCCAAAAAAGTTAAGAAAATTACCCAAAGTGATGTTGAAATGCTTGCAGGCTGAGCTGCTACACCACATTGATGTATGCTGCTGTGCTGGGTTAGAGCAGATCCCTCCCTCAGTAAAGTCAATTCACTGCAACTCAGAATTGTGGAAAGTTGGAGGAAAAATGAGATTGTATTTTTGTACACTTTAAGCTGAATATGATAGTGTAAGAAGAACAAACTACTACAGAAGTAGAATAACCTGAAGGAAGATGGGGAAGGGGGGAAGTGGCAGCAAAGAAGCAAAGCAGCAGCAGCCAAAACAGCGGCAGGAGAAGATAGCAGTGGGCACAGCAGAAGGAGCAAGGGCAAGATACAAGTTGTGCTTCCAGACAGAAGCTGTTGATGCTCTAATGAAATGATATTAACTTATCCATCTGTGATGGTTTGGGAGTTCCCTGCCCCCCCACACTTTGTAAAATGACCCAGACTAGAACTCAACCAGATGGAAGTTAAGGACTGAAGCTCTATTTACAGCTCAGCACAATGTACAAGCAGAGATATACACAATAGACAGGAATAGTTACAGAAATATACAAGGTAAAGGTAATACAGAAACACAGAAATCAGAGACCCCAGGAGGGGCTCCCAACCACCCTTCCACCTTCTCCCCACCCCTATAACTTACCCCAGGGTCTGCCTTATGTGCAAGGTGAGCTTGGAGAATTGGCCAGAGGCGTTAGAAGGAAAGTGGTTAGTGAGGTTACTCAGCAGAGAGGAGGAAGCCTGAAGCTGCTAACAGCCCGAGAGATGACAAGCCTGAGTGGCTTATCTATGTTTTGAGTACCAATTTTTATATATCTCAGCAAGCCTATGAGTGAAGCAGACATCACCATTGTTTCCTTTTCACAGCCTATAATGTATTTTTCTCTATTAAAATATCCCAATTAGCTCAAACCAGCACACCATCGTTGACATTTTATGGCCTACCCTTGGAATGTTCACCTCTCCACTCAGAGACTCCAATACTCTTCCACTTCTAAGTTTCTCTGCTCCCAATTTTTTTTTATGTCTGAGCTAGAAATGGAGCTCAAACGCCCAGAGCTGCATGTGAGAATGCTGTCTCTGTACATGATAACATTGCCATCTCCCACACTGACAGTAAGGAGGAAACAGTGAGCAACTAATGGTATTGCAGGAGTTCATTCAATTAGAACCCCATAGGGGAACCTTGCTGCCTTTTCTTAGAGTGTTAGGGCACTCCAGCTGGTGCCAGCAATGGTTTGTCTCACTTCTCTTGATATCATTCCCTGGGAAGCTGTAGTGATTTATTATTACAGTAGTACTTAACATACCTTATTTTTTTTTTGCTTACTAGCCTGGAGAGGCTAGTGTGTAGTAAGGGAAGGCATGGATTTTCAGCTGACTGCCTCTACTCTCCTGGTTCTCCATGTGAGCTAATCTACTCAGCTCTGAAACTGGAGGAGGCTATCTCATACTTAATGCACAGTTGTCTCACTGCACTTGAGGCATCCAGCCAAGGGATCTCTGGAGTTTTGCAGCTGCTAAATGTTTCTCTGAGTCTAACCTTTCTTCCACCATGGTGGCCTTGAAGGCTCAGATCTGACTACCTTCAGGGTAATGTAGTAGTCCAGCAAACTCTTTGCATCTTCCTGAGGGGATTTCAGGGTTTAAATGCTGATCACATATTTTAATTTATGAGATTGTTCTTAATGTTAGAGATGCTATTTTGTAAAGAATGTGCTGGTCATTGCCAGTTTTACTGAATAGTGAAATAAGAGGCCAGTGCAGCTGTCTGAGATCAGGGAATAGGTGAGGTGAACCAATTATTCTCCTTCCAGCCACAGAAAGTCTTTATATGTGAGTTATGTAACCCAAGCTGACACTTCACCAGGCAATACTTCAACTGGAAATTATGAACACCTTTCCCACTTCACCACACATGCTGTTTATCAAGTCTAGGGAAACAAAAATACAACTTTGAGGGTAGGTATAAAGAGTTTTTAAGAGCCAGGTTGAGAATCTGTGTTGATATTAAACTCACAGACAGCTTAAAGACAACTCTGTCTGACCTGAGCAAAAGTGAGGGTCGGGTATCAGGATGTAAAATGAAGAATGAAAAAGGCAAACCAGACTTTTTATGTAGAGGTGTTAGTTAACTGTATTTAAATAGCCAAGTTGTATGCCACTGAATGTCTTAGGAGCTGCTTAAATCAAATTCATACAGATTCACAAATTGCATTGGGCTGGAAGGGATCCTCAAAGATCATCTTGTCCAATCTCCACACATTGAGCATGGACACCTCTGACTAGATGAGGATGCCCAGGACCACATCAAGTCTGATCTTGAATGTCTCCAGGGACAGAGCCTCAACCACATCGTTGGGCAACCTGTTTCAGTACTTTACCACTACCATTGTAAAGAACTTCCACCTGATGTCCAACCTAAAGCTACCCTACTCAATTTTAAAACTGTTACCCCTCATCCTATCACTACAAGCTCTTCTAAATAGTCCTCCCACAACCTTTCTGTAGGTCTCCTTCAGATACTGAAATGTATCTATAATGTTTCTCCAGAGCCTTCTGTTCTCCAGGCAGAACAGCCCCAATTCTTTCAGTTCCATGCAA
Source organism: Ramphastos sulfuratus (assembly GCA_013399055.1). Taxonomy (NCBI): domain Eukaryota; kingdom Metazoa; phylum Chordata; class Aves; order Piciformes; family Ramphastidae; genus Ramphastos; species Ramphastos sulfuratus. The sequence continues at coordinate 25,424 of WBNM01044876.1, read as the reverse complement.
GAGAACTTGCACTGAGCATGCTGTCAGGCACCCAGCTCTGAAGGTTTGTGCTCTGTAGAGGGAGAAAATAAAGTGTGAAAGGAGTAAGACTGTTGCCTTATCACTCACTAGAGACATGTAAAAGTGTAAGGTACACAGTGGTGCCATGGTGATGTAAAGACTGTCAGACTGAGCAGCTAGATCTAGGGCAGGCTGGGCAGCCAGCCCATGGAGGGGGTCAATCTCAGTGGGCTCTGGCTTGGCAAACCAGGGGCTGTGCTGAAACGGAAGCCCTGAGCATGGGGGCGGTGGCAAGAACCAGCGAGGCCCTGGGCCCCCTGAGTCCTGACCATGGGCTGTTGAAGGGTATTCTTGTGTTCTCACCACGCTCTTTAGGAACCAGTTTTCCAAAATGTTCCCTCCAGATATATTTGGAGCCAGACTTAAGACTTCTTCAGCTCCACAAAAGCAGTAAAAGGAGGTGCTTTGCAGCTCCTGCTCTGTCTCTACTGTCACATCTGCACCTTCAGAGTTAGAGTCACTGTTCTAAAGTAAAAGGATGATAAACAAATCATAGAACCATAGAACCATAGAATCATGGAACCATAGAACCAAAGAATCATCGAACCAAAGAATCATAGAATCATAGAACGGTTTAGGTTGGCAGTGACCTCAAAGCTCATCCAGTTCCACCCCCCTGCCATAGGCAGGGACACCTCCTACTAGTACAGGTCACTCAAGGCCTCATCCAACGTGGTCCTGAACACCTCCAGGAAGGTTGTGGATCACAGAATCACAGAATCTGATCAGAGATCACATTCTCTGATTCTGTGACCCACAACTTCCCTGGGCAACCTGTGCCTGTGTCTCATCACCCTCACTGGAAAGAACTTCTTCCTAACATGCAGTTTAAATCTCCCCTCTGCCAGTTTAAATATTCTGTTGAGGTGCAAATAGCAACATGGTTTTAATATCCTTTTCAAACTTCAGCTTTATTAGCATTGTTATTAATATGAAAAATGTGTAGTAGTGCCTTGAGTGACCTGTTCTAGTGGGAGGTGTCCCTGCCTATGGCAGAGGGTTGGAACTGGATGAGCTTTGAGGTCACTTCCAACCTAAACCATTCTGTGATTCTATGATTCTCTGTAATTTTTTTTTCTTGTAGTAGCATGATTTGCCAGGTGGGAGTACCTTCTCCTCAGAAGACAACCCAATGGCATGGCTAAGTGAGCTGTAGGCTTCCCATCTAGCTCCATCATACTTGCTTCAGACTTTGCTATTTTCTCCATTTGTGCTGTAGGCTAAGGTTATGCTTACATCTTTGACTTCAGTCTTAAAAACTGTTGACAAGTCTCAGTGTTTCTCATTTCCTATTACAGCAGCAGCCTGGAAAACCTGTGCCTAGTGCTGCCTGTTGTCACTGCTGGAGCAGGCTGAGAGTACAGGTGGGAAGGACATTTTTCTTTCTTGCAGGTGAGGAGCCTGTAGGGATTAACAGACAGTAAAGAAATCTGTTCTGTGGACAGATTATAGTCTGACTAGAAGTTGGTGAATTTCTATCTCTAGTTTATAACCTCTGAATTTTCAGGAGTTATGCCTTTGAACGAACGCAGACATCAATGTGAACCTTCACTTTGGCCACCAAACTGCCAATGGCTTCTGCAAAACAGCAACAGTTGACCTAGATCACTTGGAAATTCCTCTCACCCAGCACTTGATCTTAGGTTCACAGAAAGTTCACACATCTGTCCATTGTGCTGAGGTTCTGAATTATAATTGCAGATTTGCAGCATTCTAACTTTATTGTCTTTAAAACCACACTGTATTTAGGCTACCTTTTGTGTGTTTCTGTGTTAGGTGTAAAAATAGATCAAAAAACCCCTTCTAGGTTTACAACACACGTAAGGATAATATTTGTCCTTTTACAGAAGCCTCTGTTTTCTGATGTTAGATCTGTGAAATAGGCTAAACTATTTATTTTTTTTTCTCATTTTGATTATGTTTTCTTATCTTCATATCCCAACCAACACAGATAGGCTGTCAGGAGTCTTTAATTCAGCCATGAACTAAAACATACAGAATTTCACACACAGTATCACACAGTATCAGCAAGGTTGGAAGAGACCTCAAAGATCATCAAGTCCAACCCATTACCACAGACCTTGCGACTAGACCATGACCCCAAGTGCCATGTCCAAACGTGCCTTGAACCCCTCCAGGGACGGTGACTCCACCACCTCCCCAGGCAGCCCAATATATATTATTTTGGGTCGAAGGATAAACTTATCATAGGGTCACAAATAAAACTCCTGTTTCCTGACATCCAGGCTTGCATTTTGGTGTTGAGACTCTTCTGTGACTGGGGCAGAGGGGCAAGTCAAAGCTTCCAGGCTCTACAGAGAGGACCACACCCCACTTATATCCACGAGCTAGACAGACACCTTCCCTACATGGGAAATTAAATCTTCATTGACAAAAACTGTTGAGAAAATAAAATATTGATCTTGCTTGTGAGACTTTTATGTTAGTCAATTAAATTAGTACAATACCTTTCCTACTAGTAAAATAAGAGTGCCATTACTATATGGAAATATAATGTTCCATAATATTTTTATTGTGAGATAGGGGATACCTCTTACGGCACTCAGAAGTACAGTTTATACACGACTATAAAGTTAGTTGTGATCCATAAACAGCAGATATAGATCTCAGATATAGCTTTGAAAATCAGTTTAAAGGAAAGTGCCTTATTCTCTTTGCAATATCATATCAAAGCAGCATAATTTAAAAAAAAAAAACATAAACAACCTCTTCTAATTTTTGTATACTGAAAGACAATGAAACATCATTCTAATATTTAAATTGGAATATGAGTTTGACAATATCTTTGCTGCTGCATCTTCTAAAATTAAAAACCCTTACAAAGCTAATAATTATCCAGAATCCATGTCTACTGCAGCTAGGCACAGAAATATATAAATATAGGAATATATAAATGGCTAGTGAAACATAAGGGACCTAATAAAACTGAGACTTGGGCAGGAGAACTGTCTTGCGATATGACTATGCCTCCACAAGTGAAGAGATGTGAATATGACTTGGCAGGTGCAAATGGCAACTGTGCCCTCCTTTTTTACTAGGCTAGTCCTTTTTTTTTTCCCCCCAAAAAAACTGGTACTTTCTGGGAAGTACCTCTGGTCTCTGATGTACTTTTAAGTGTCCAAGCTAGCTAGGTACTCAGCTGTGGGTACTTATGGGTACATCTCCCACCCACTTTAGTTTTTTTTTAAAGTAAGCTTTTACAGAGCAAATTGGTTTAACAACATAGACAGGAAGGTTCTCCATTTTAATGAGTTGTTAGTAATGTGGAACATATCTACAAAATAATAAAGAATTTTTGTTTTAAAGTATGGGGTATATTACTTTAAATGTGGAGACCTGGAACATCTTCCCATTGCAATTCCTCCTTGTCTTCCCTCCCTCTTCTAAACCAGCCCAAATTTGCCCTAATAGGAAAAACAGAGCATATTTGCCTACTGGGATACCAATAGCAGCTGCTATTATGATCAGAGAGTTCATAATATCATTTAATAAAACAACTGTTCAGTTGTTTCACTGATCCATAGGAGAATATATCCTATACGGCTACCTTCCATATGAAAGACCAGACAGTGTTCAGTCTTGTTTTCACCTTCCTTAAAACTATTACTACTTCCCTGTGAGCTTTCCCTTTCAATATGAAAACTATATCTTTATATCCCCTCTCTCTGAATCAGTTTTACTACAGTTTCAAACTTTCTTTGACCAACTTATTACCAGGAATGAAACCTGCACCTTTGAGCATTGTTAAAAGCTCTTCATTTACGGAGCTGCCTTCCTTAACAAAGACTTTTGCAGATCTTACTTAAGCTATCAATTTAGAAACACTCCTCTAATTGGTTCAAAAGGCAGAAGGCCTTGAGTAACCTGTACTAGTGGGAGGTGTCCCTGCCTATGGCAGGGGGTTGGAACTAGATGATCCTTGAGGTCCCTTCCAACTTTACCATTCTATGATTCTATGATTACATGCCCAAAGAATGGAATGATCAAACCCCGTTTCAGAAAGTGTGAGCTGGGTTGCAGGAGCATATTCTTTTAAAAACTGATCATGCCCTCAACCTTTCCCAGCCTATACAATCTTGTGAAAAGCCCTATTTAATTCTTTTTGGGTTTTGTTATTTGCAAGAATAAACTGTTTGTATCAGGGGCAAAGGCCTTTATGAAAATTGGTGCAATTTGATAATACATTACAGAAGGTATAAACATTTGTAATGGTAGCAGTTAAAGCACTGAATGCAGAGCAGACAAAGACTCAGCAAGAGAAAGATGTTTCTAGTGATGGCAGGGATAAACAGCTCATATAGTCCATGTTAGGTCACCCTTCTTCCAGCTGTCTCTTGAGGGGCTAATTTCAGAGAATTGTCCACCTCCCCAAAGTTGTGATTTTTCATATACCTTTAAATACATGACAAACACAAGTTGTTTTGTTTTTTTTATTTGTCTGTTTGTTTAATTATCATTATAGACCACCTCAAGTGACATTTTGACAAACAAGTTTCAATCAGTTCTCAACTTCTAAGTCATCCAATACTATCTTTTTACTGTTTTGGACACACTGAAGCCTTTGATAATAGCAAAAGAATGCCCACGTGCATGCAGACACATTGAAATGGTCATAAATTCAATAATCAGTAACTTAGGAAGGGTTGATTTGTAGATAGAAAAATGAATAAGGACTAAAACATTGGCAAATCTGGTTGCATGCAGAGTGGTGATCAAGGGCACAATGTCCACCTGCAGACCAGTGCCAAGTGGCATCCCTCAGGGGTCAGTGCTGGCACCAGTGCTGTTTGACATCTTTGTCAGTGCCATGCACAGAGGAATCAGTGCACC
>WBNM01044876.1:9685-20480 GCA_013399055.1 Ramphastos sulfuratus | reverse complement strand
GGGCAATGGGTTTAAAGTGGCAGAGGGGAGATTGAAACTGGATGTTAGGAGGAAGTTGTTTGCAGTGAGGGTGGTGAGACACTGGCACAGGTTGCCCAGGGAGGTTGTGGCTGCTCCCTCCCTGGAGGTGTTCAAGGCCAGGTTGGACGAGTCCTTGAGTGACCTGTTCTAGTGGGAGGTGTCCCTGCCTATGATAGGGGGTTGGAACTAGATGATCCTTGAGGTCCCTTCCACCTTACCATTCTATGATTCTATGTATCTTACATCATTCTTCATATCACCTGTGAACTTGGCCCATAAGCATTATCTTAGACATCTAACAGACACTGTTATGGAAGTCTTTTTCCAGAGTTGAAACACTAAATAGTGAATAAAAGACTTTGTTCCAAATACTGTGGAGTAGTTACATCAAGGATGGAAATAGAAGTATTTATAGTAGGCACATTGCTGAAATTTTCCTCAAAGTAAGGAGCCAAAGCAAGAGATATCTCTTTAGGATTTATTTTAGTTCATGCTGGTTCAGTAACTGGCACAATGTACCCGCAGACAGCCTTCCATCAGTTGCACTGCCTTAGTGGCTTTGTGTAGTCAGAAGTGGTTTGTGTTCCCTGCTTTGTTCAAATCCTTTTATTAGTACTGTGACAATTTCATCTCTTTCATTTGTAAAGCTCAAGCTGCTTGGCTTTCTTGTCTTGCAATTCATGTGTGTTTTAGTGACATCTTTCCCTTCTTACTTGCAGACTACGAGTGTGAGCTGCAGTGAGAACTAGTTTGGGTAACTGAAAGATGACAATAATCCCCTAAGTGTAAGAGGAGCAGTAGTTTTTTTTTTTCCTTTCCCAGTGAAAAGCAAGACATTTTTCCTTTTCTTTTGGGTTATGACTCACTTCTCCAGATTTCGTTTTGATCTTAGTAATTAGTGATTTTTTGTCTTTTCTTCTTTATTTTTAGCAGCCACAGTCTAGCTCTCACTCACTCGCTGACATAAAAATATTAGCAGAAAGATGTTGCCTCAAAGGGTAAAGAAAAACCATTCATAAAAATCTTAGTAAGGATTAAGTGGGATTCATCCAAGAGAGATCAAGGGTTGAAAAAGATTGTTGTTAAACATGTTTATGGAGTACTTTGAGAATATAGCATATTCTTTTTTTCCAGTAAGCTCACAGCGTGGTAGGGAAGGGAACAAGATGAGATGACTGCTGAGGAGAAAAAGGAAGGAATGTTCCCCAAAAGAAGCAATTGAGGGAGGAGTGAGAAGTTATTTGGAGTATAGGAAGTGTGTGATGGTGCCACACACAGAAGGGGACACGATGTCAGGAATGAGAGGAGGCAACTCAAATGCTGAGGGAGCCTTTAACAGACCTCATCACAGTGTTGGCCTCTTCCTTTGCGAGTGGATGAGGTGTGGAGGAGGCTCGAGACGCACTTCTAGCTCTCTCTCCTTAGGGGCTGTGAAATCCTGTGAAAACCTGCTTTCTTTTGAGTTGCCTTGTGTAAAAATCCCAAATAAAAGTAATATTAAGGGGGATGCTGGTCAGAAAGATTGAATGGAAAGAGTGAATGTATTTATTTTTGTGGAAAAGATATGTGCTGTGTAACTAGACCTCATCGTAATAATATTTGCTGGGGTGAAAAACAGGATTGAGAATTTTTGCATAGGCTGGGATGACTCTGCTCAGTCCCTGAGAGTGAGGAAACCAAAGCAGAGTTAAGCCAGTGCAATAGTCATTGCATCAGGGTAGGATATCTGAAGATAATGAGGAGGAAGTTCCACCTCCATTCATGACCAGTAAGGTCTCGCTGAGCTCCCGTTTCTGCTGTTTGGGGGTTCTCTAGGACTGATGGGCTCAAAACATGAGAACCAGGTCACCTCACAGAGGCCAACTGCTGGCTGTTAAGGCATTTATGGACAAAAACCCCACAGGATCTTCATGTAGTGTTACAAACTCTTAACAGTCAGCAGATGAAATGGAGAGAATTATTTTTCCTTGTCCCTGTCTTCACCGTCTCTTTCCTGGTCCTTCAGATTTCCTCACGTGGGCACTGAGGTTCCCCAGCCACCTGTGAATTGGGATATTGGTCCAGGCCCTGTAACAGATTTGGAGACCCCCATTTCCCTGAACTGAAACTCCTCTGGGGGGCAGAATTTCTGCCTTGCTTACAACAACCCCTCTGTTTATTGACTGCATCCAAAGCAGTGAGGACTGAACATCAGTACCTATGCAGAAGCTGAGAAAAGAACCCCCCAGCAGTCTGTAGGTTTGTGCAAATATCTGGAACAAATGTCCCATATTCTTTAATGACTACAGTACAAGTTATCTTTTTGTGTGTGACCATCGTGTCCAAACACACAAGTGTTCTGGATAATGAGTCAATATCTAATTAAGGACATCACCAAACCACACTTATTTCTCAGACTTAGCATCTTCCCACTGGGAATATTCACTAATCTCTCACTGATTAATTACTGTAAAGACTTATGCTTCAGGATAATTATAAGATATGTGATAATGGATCAGACCTTTAATCCATTAAATCTGGTATCTTGCTTCTGACTCTGACCAATAGCTAATGCATCTCAGAAAGGTGAATAACTCCATGCTGCAAAGCCTCCACTGTGGAATGTGGAAGAAGTAGCCCTTCCTCACCTCACTGGGTAATTGCTTTGAAGTATGAGATATAATTACCATTATCTTAGCCCATGTAACTATGTGTCATAAAATGATGAGTACTTAGTGTGTGGCAGACTGAAAATAGAAGGATCTGAAATAACCTCTGTTGGGTAATAGAGCTATGGGTATGTCTAAGAAAGTGTGGCTAGCCAGACTAAAACTTTGGGATGCTTTTGGAATAAAACATCAAGATTGTATCTAACATATATTTTTACTGTCAGAAAAAAAAAAAAAGTATTCTTCTGAGAAAGCCACTTTGTGTTTTAAGTGTTTAAAGTACTTTAAAATGATTTTTCCAGTGTCTGGACATTTGTTGTAGTGAATTGGCTCAAAGCAGCCTTGCAGGGAGTGTGGGCTGCTGGCTCCTGGCTTAGAGGCAGGAGGATATAAGGATACAGGTGACATCCTAGAAGGGCTGCAAGTAGGTGCTGGTGGCTTTGAACAGCATCTCAGTAAGGACCAACTGCAAGGGGCTTGCCTTNAACTGCACACAGGACTGCAGCTGGGGTCTGAGGAGAGCAGAGCAAAGGGGCAGAATCCCCTCCCTTGCCCTGCTGCCCACACTGCTCTTGCTGCAGCCCAGCACTTGGTTGGTGATTTTGCTATAAAAGATAATTCTTTGCCTTCACAGAGCTGCCATTCAGTATGGTTTTGATCTGTTTAAGCAGACCTGAGTGCATTTTTTTGCACACCTGCAGCCTCAGCCAGTGGTACCTGGGTGCCCTATTGCAGTATCCTCCACAGCTTTGTGCTGCTTTATGGAAAGAAACAGTAGGGTGAAGTAAAGCAATTTCTTTAAAGCACAAAAATGTTGTTTGGGATATTCTATGGCTCAGGTTTATAGAGGGGAAAAAAATGTCCTCTGGGTGTAATAGAAGTTAATCTATTTTTCTGTGATAACCTAATTGATGGTGTATCAAGGTGGAATCTTATTCTGACAGAAGGAACAACAAACCCTCATAGATTTCTTATCTAGGAGACAAAGAAATGCAAACCAAGTGATGGACAATCTCTGCCTGCATAATTAGCATCCCTGCTATGGGAAGTTGAGTGTTGAATCCTGATGTCCCATCCCAGTTCTTTGATTTTAATGTGCTCAGTTTGAGTTTTTGTTTGTTTGCTTGTCCAGTTGTGGTGAATTTTGCTTGTTTGGTTTGGTTTTCTTTTCTGGAAAGACTGATGAAAACAATTAGGTCAATGTTTTTTTTTTTTCTTCTGAAGTTTGGATACAGAGCTGGGTTCTGATTTCACATAGGTTTCAAGGAATGGCACTTCAGTTGAATCAAATGAACTTAATCCTGGTTTAGATAAACATAACTGAGGAGAATCAGGTCTTACATGTTAACAGATATGGGCAACTGTATAACCAACTGGCATACAGTAGGCACCATTAAAAGCTTGACATTTACTGCTCATAGTAGTTAAATTTACTGTGCTATTTGCAGTATTCCCAAGTCTAAGAGTAGGAAATCCTCTAAATACTGCAGTAAAAGTAAATCCCATGGTGTGATAAATGTCAGGATTTAAAGGAACCCAATGCTGCTGTTGTTTTCTTCTTTTCCTTTATTGCTGTGTTCAAACTTCTATGTCATTTTCTGTCGTTGTTGTGGGCTTTTAGAGGGGTTGATTTTGGGGGTTTTGTTGTTTAGTTTTGTTCTTTTTGGGTGGGTTTTTTTATTTTTGTTTTGGAGGTTTGCTTGTTTTTTGTTTGGGGGATTATTTTATGTAGTGTAGTGTTTTGGGGTTTTGGGGGTTTTTTTTTGAGCTTTGAGGCTAGCTGAAAGTTGTGTTGATGAGATATTTTCTCAAATATTCTCTTTTGTGGAGAGCTCATCTTTCTGTGATGTGTGTGTCACAGTAAAAGGTGCTTGAATTTACTTTGAGATGCCTGTGACCATCCCTGCTGCATCCACCTGCTTAGTTACCTTTTGGCGAGGAGTGGAGGGGCTCTGAGAATCAGTCCACTGATTCTCTGCCACTCAGGGCTTCTGCTGGAGGGAGAACTAAGACCACAGCTGATCTTAGTAGCACAGCTGCTTAGTTCTTAGTAGCTGATCACAGAATGACAGAAACATTCTGGTTGGAAAAAACCTTCAAGATCATCATGCCCAATAGTGATCTCTGCTCTGTGAAGTTCACCCTTAAACCATATCCCCAAGCACCACATCCCAATGACTTTTACACACATCCAGGGTTGGTGACTCCACAACCTCCCTGGGCAGCCCATTCCAATGCCTGACCACTCTTGCTGGGAAAAAAATGATTCCTAATATCCAGTCTAAACCCACCCACTCAAAGCTTGAGGCCATTCCTTCTTGCAGTGATGGCATTGACTTTCCAGTGCTTTTGGTAGAGGAATCCATCCCACCATTTTCAAAGTATTTCCACAGATGCACACAGCAGCACTTTCTCCTCTCCTGAAATAGCAGAAATTCTAGAAAGCATTAGTGAGCATTTTAGGCAAATTAGGCACTTTTGCATTGATACCAGACCAGATTTAACACAATACTTTGATTTCATAGAATCATAGAATGGTAAGGTTGGAAGGGACCTCAAAGCTCATCTAGTTCTAACTCCCCACCATAGGCAGGGACACCTCCCACTAGTACAGATCACTCAAGGCCTCATCCAACCTGGCCTTGAACACCTCCAGGGAGGTTGTGGAGCACAGAATCACCCAACGTGATCTTTGATCACGTTGGGTGATTCTGTGCTCCACAACCTCCCTGGGCAACCTGTGCCAGTCTCTCACTGCAAACAACTTCCTCCTAACATCCAGTTTCAATCTCCCGTCTGCAAGTTTAAACCCATTCCTCCTTGTCCTGTCATTGCAAGACCTTGTCAATAGTCCCTCCCCAGCCTTCCTGTAGCCCCCTTCAGATCCTGGAAGGCTACTCTAAGGTCTCCTGGAAGCCTTCTCTTCTCCAGGCTGCAGAGCCCCAACTCTCTCAGCCTGTCCTCACAGCAGAGCTGCTGCAGCCCTCTGAGCATCTTTGTGGCCTCCTCTGGACCCTCTCCAACAGTTCCATGTCCTTCCTGTGCTGGGGGCTCCAGAACTGTAAACAGGACTCCAGATGGGGTCTGAGGAGAGCAGAGCAAAGGGGAATATTTCTAGAGACAATTGGTTTTGTAAACCTGTCTGATTCAAAGTCTCAATCTACATTTAAGTGGATTTATTTATCCCACCAAATAACTAGATGCATCCTTAGATGCTGAAAGACCTTCTATAAATGTGAGCTGTGAGTCAGTTATGAGCAAATTAAGGTCTTTCCCATGAAAGCAGAGATTCATTTTTGTGGCTAGGTAGTATTCATATAATACATAAGAATAATTTTGAACTGTAACAGGAGTATCACTCAACTTTCCTCTTCCACCTCCTTTATTCTCCCCCACTCCCAACTGAAATGGGGTTGGTTCAGGACTGGGAACCCTGGAAGGACAGTAGGAGCAAGTCAGTGCTGCAGAATCACTAGTGGCCACTTGCCCTATTCAAAACCATCCCCTCTTTTGTTATGAGAAGCAAGGGAAGAGGACCAAAGTGTGACAGAGAAAGGACAGGGGGAAATGAGTATCCTTGTCCTGGCTTGAGTGCAATGCCTGTTTTTGGAGAAGAGTTAACAGTGCCCTGCCAGTGGACTGGTTCCTCTCTGTGCACAACTGTTGGGGATGTCCTCTCAAATCTGGCTACTGCCTGGTTAGCTGGCATGTAATATAAAGCAGGAAATATGAGTGTGCCAGGCATACATAACTGTGTGTGTGCCACTCCTGGTCCATCTGCAGAGCAATACTGCACCTGCCAGTTGGTTTAGCTGGCTGAGGGGAGGAGGGAAAGAGGAGTGTGTATTATTAGACAAGGAAAGACCATTGGCTTCTCATTTTTGTTTCACTGCTCTGCTCATTTCCTTTCTTTTTACAACAGAGTCAAGCAGTGTGTTTTCCAAACATGGCTCTTTGGGACTGGGTACTTTTGAGGTACTGCTCATGCAGGGCAAAGATTCTGTGTTGTGGTTATTTTAGCAAACAGAGCTGTCAGTGTATGCAGGTTTGCACACCTCTGGGTCTCATATATCTTGACTTCAAACCCCATTTTTACATGTAGTGGATTATATTAATAATTTGGAACCTTTTCTACCAGAAAAAAAAAAAAATTAAATTGCCTATAAAGCAATACATTTCCTTACTGCTCATCAATCATTTTTCTTCTGAAAAAAATTTCCAGCACCCATTAAGAGCCTTAAATCATAAAACCTAACTGCTCCTGAATAAATAAAATTTGGAACTTGATATGTATGACCTACTATTTCATCCTGTAAGTGACAGAAGACTGAGCCTGGGGATGGAATAAACCAGCATCATTTGACAATAAGGATGCTCCATCCTCAGTATAGGTAGCCAAATCATAGAATCTTAGAATGCTTTAGGTTGGAAGGGACCTCAAAGATATCTTATTCCAATCCCCTGCCATAGGCAGGGACAATTCCCACTAGTACAGGTAATCTTCAACCCAACCTCCCTTCCTTCCTCCCTTCCTTCCTCCCTTCCTCCCTCCCTCCCTCCCTCCCTCCCTTCCTTCCTTCCTTCCTTCCTTCCTTCCTTCCTTCCTTCCTTCCTTCCTTCCTTCCTTCCTTCCTTCCTTCCTTCCTTCCTTCCTTCCTCCCTCCCTCCCTCCATCCCTCCCTCCCTTCTTTGCTTTCCAGAACTCCTACTGTCTCTCAGTGGAAGAAGAAAGTTTTCATGTTTTCTTGAGCCAGAGTTTTTAAAATGTGTTATTGCCTTAGGTTTCTTCCGTGACTCTGAGGAACTGTTGTGTTCCTCCATTTCCACTCATTTTTTTTTTCATCACTGCAATCTCAGTATCTCCACATTTCCCTGAAAAGATTTGTGTCATCCATATTTCTGTAGAGTCCATCAATGGTGTTCTGGAAATAGCAACCAGAGCTAAATTTCTGCATCTTTGGCAAAGTGTTAGGTTTAGCTCTTGCTAGCAAAAAAAAACCCCTGTGCTTTTCTGTTGGATTTTCTGCACAGAACCCACAGACCTCTTTTTCTGTACTATATTAGTATGTGTTTGATTTTTGTGGTCAGGTACAGGAAATATTAAATGTTGGTGCACATGAGGCACTGGCACAGGTTGCCCAGGGAGGTTGTGGCTGCTCCCTCCCTGGAGGTGTTCAAGGCCAGGTTGGACGAGGCCTTGAGTGACCTGTGCTAGTGGGAGGTGTCCCTGCCTATGGCAGGGGGTTGGAACTAGATGATCCTTGAGGTCCCTTCCAACCTTACCATTCTATGATTCTATATGTTCATGGCAATCCTCTTCTCATTGTCTTCTCACAGTGGATTTATTGATTTCAACTTTCTCTGTTGTCTTAGACATGCACGTGCCAGACTGGACAGCACAAGTCAGACCTTATGATATCCAGGTTTGTGGTGGTGATGGTGAAATGGTGACAGGTTAGGATTAGTACTTTTATTGCCAGGGAGTCAGGTTGTGGTGATTCATGAGACAGCTGTTAGAGGGTGATCACATCAATATTGTGAACTGTAAAAACAGTGTGAGGGGATGCTAAAAGTGCCTTTTCAAATGACACAGTGATGGCAAGAGCCTTTGGGTGTCACATGCTTTCACAAATGATACATCACAAGCCTAAATAATAAAGATAATTTCTACATATTTTATTGTTAGTGTGAAATTAATGTTATCTTCACAGATTTTTTTTAAGTGCCAGGTGAATTGTGTTGTCTGTTTATCAGGTGTTTTACTGATAGTCCATCTCACAGGCTCACAGGATGTCAGGGGTTGGAAGGGACCCAAAGAGATCATTGAGTCCTCCCTGTCAGAGCAGGACCAGACAATCTAGCTCAGGTCACACAGGAACACATCCAGACAGGCCTTGAAAGGCTCCAGAGAAGGAGACTCCACAACCCCTCTGGGCAGCCTGTGCCAGTGCTCTGGGACCCTTACAGTTGAGAAGTTCCCCCTTGTGTTGAGCTGGAACCTCCTGTGCTGCAGCTTCCATCCATTGCTCTTTGTCCTATCCCAGGGAGCAAGTGAGCAGAGCCTGTGCCCCCCCCCTACCCCCCACCCCGACTCTCAGCCCTCAGGTATTTATAAACATTTATTAGATCCCTTCTCATGCTTCTCTTCTCCAGACTAAACAGCCCCAGGTCCTCATCAGGCAGTGCTCCAGTCTCCTCATCGTCCCCATAGCCTCTGCTGGACCTTCTCCAGCATGTCCCTTTCCTTTTTCAACTGGGGAGCCCAAAACTGAGTGCAGTACTCAAGATGAGGTCTCACCAGGGCAGAGTAGAGGGGGAGAAGAACCTCCCTCTATCTGCTGGACACACTCTTCTTGATACACCCCAGGATCCCAGTGGCCCTCTTGACCACAAGGGCACATTGCTGTGCCATGGATGTTCTCCACCAGCGCTCCCAGGTCCCTCTCCACAGGGCTGCTCTCCAGCAGATCACCTCCCAGCCTGTACTGCTGCAGTTTATTATTCCTGCCCAGGTGCAGGACTCTGCACTTGTCCTTGTTGAACCTCATTTGGTTTCTCTGTGTCCAGTTCTGTCTGTCCAGGTCTCACTGGATGGCCACACAGCCTTCAGCTGTATCAGCCAAGCCTCCCAGTTTGGTGTCAGCAGCAAACTTGCTGAGCAGACTTTGTCCCCTCATCAATGTCACTGATGAAGATCCTCATCTTAAGTATATTTACTCAACACCTCTGACTTAAAACAGCCAAACTCTTTTATCTGTTTTCACAGCACATTCATCTCCCAGTGGCAGATGTCACCATCTTTTTCTTTCTATGTTGCTTTCACCACATTTTCTTACTTCCATTCTTACTCTTCCATGTTTCTGTTCCTTTTAGTGTCTCCTGCAGGCACCTGATGAGGAGCAGGGTAGTGTTAGAATTATAGAAATGTTTTTGGTTGGAAAAGATCATCGAGTCCAACTGCCAAGTCTTGTGCTAAACCATGTCCCTTAGCACTACACATCCATGTGTCTTTTAAACACCTCCAGGAATGGTGATTCAACTACCTCCATGGGGAGCCTATCACAGTGAAGAAGTTTCTTCTAATATCCAATCTAAACCACCCCTGATGCAACTTGAAACTATTTCCTCTCCTCCTATCACTTGTTACTAGGGAGAAGAGACCAACACCTATCTTGCTCTAATCTCCTTTCAAATAGAGAGTGTTAAGGTCTCCCCTCATCCCCCTTTTCTCCTAACAACCTCAACTCCTTCTTATGCTCCTCATAAGATCTGTTCTCAGTACACCTGATCAGCTTTGTTGCCCTTTTCTGGACCAACTTCAGCACTTCAGTGTTTTTCCTGTAGTGAGGACTCCAAAACTGACCACCATACTCAAGGTGTGGCCTCACCTGTGCTGAGTATAGGGTGACAATCACTTCCCTGATCCTGCTTCTCACACTGTTCCTGATACAGGTCATGATGCTGTTGGTCCCCTTGGGCAACTGTGTACACCACTGAGTCATATTAATTGGACTGTAGATCAGCATCCCTGGATCTATCTCTACTTGGCAGCTTGGCAGCCGCTCTCCACCAAGCCTGTAGTGTGGCATGGGACTGTTGTGACCAAGTGCAGGTCCTGGCAACTGGCCTCAGCTAGTTGATCTGACCTGTCCAGATCTCTCTGCAGAGCCTTCCTATTCTCCAGCAGACTAACCTCCACTCCTTATTAGATGCAGAGGGGAATAGAGTAACAAAAGATAAGGAAAAGGCAGGAGTACTTAACACCTCCTTTGCCTCAATCTTCAATACTGAGACAGGTTGTCTCCAGGACAAGTGGCCTCCTCAACTGGCAGATGGAGCCAGGGACCAGTACAGTCCCCCTGTAATCCAGGATGAAGCAGTAAGACACCTGCTGTGCATTTTGGATCCCCACAAGTCCATGGGACCAGATGGGATCCATTCTAGGGTGCTGAGAGAGCTGGCAGATGAGCTGGCCAAGCTGCTCTCCATCATTTATCAACAGTCCTGGCTCACTGCAGAGGTCTCTGAAGACTGGAAGCTGCCAATGCGGTGCCCATCCACAAGAAGGGCCAGAAGGAGGAACCAGGAAATGCCAGACCTGTCAGCCTGACCTCAGTGCCAGGCAA
>WBNM01044874.1:14008-31986 GCA_013399055.1 Ramphastos sulfuratus | reverse complement strand
AAGATGCTCAGAGGGCTGCAGCAGCTCTGCTGTGAGGACAGGCTGAGAGAGTTGGGGTTCTGCAGCCTGGAGAAGAGAAGGCTTCCAGGAGACCTTAGAGTAGCCTTCCAATATCTGAAGGGGGCCTCCAGGAAGGCTGGGGAGGGACTATTGACAAGGTCTTGTAATGCCAGGACAAGGGGCAATGGGTTTGAAGTGGCAGAGGGGAGATTTAGAATGGATGTTAGGAGGAAGTTGTTTGCAGTGAGGGTGGTGAGACACTGGCACAGGTCGCCCAGGGAGGTTGTGGCTGCTCCCTGCCTGGAGGTGTTGAAGGCCAGGTTGGAGGAGGCCTTGAGTGCCCTGTACTAGTGGGAGGTGTCCCTGCCTATGGCAGGGGGTTGGAACTAGATGATCCTTGAGGTCCCTTCCAACCTTACCATTCTATGATTCTATGATTCAATGTCTCATAAAGATTTTTCTAACACATTCCAAAAAGTCCAAGCTACATAAACATTCCCATGTATGTTTAATTTTAGTTGATTTCCACCACTACATGAAGTTATCTAGGGTTTCTTAAGGCCTAATTGGCTATTTCTAAGAAGGATCATCGCTCAATATAGATCAAATTTCTGGTTTGCCCTCACTGAGACAAAAAGTGGAACAAAGAAACTTTTCCTCCTTCTTTTATCGTGGTAAGTTTGCCTACTGTTGTACAAGAAACAGCTTTGGGCAAAGGCTCAAGAAAGCTGGTGAACAGACTTTGTATTTTTAGACTGTGAGTGTTAATGTAACTGTGAAACAATGCACTATACAAGTAACTAAATGGGACACAGACATTGGAATACACAAATTACCCAAAAAGGGGACCAAGGAGATCAACATTGAATTTTTCAGATCACTCTGGAGAGGAAATTAAGTATTTTAGTAGGATGAAAATAGAACAGAATAAGCATTTGGAAACAGTGAAATTACTACAGTATTTGCTTGCAATTTCCCTGAAGTTCTTCCATGAAGTGGATCAAAGCTTGTCTCTCTGTGTCTGAATCCCTGCATAAAACTACTTCTTCAGGCTTGCAAATGTGCAGGTCAAGTGTGGCCAGGTTCAGGTGGTTTTCTGCATGATGTGAACATCACAGAATATACCTGGCTCTTGGGAGCTTTGTTCATGAAGCTTGTAAGACTGCAAGAAGGTTTTCAGCTCCATCACATCAACCCAGAAGCCAGTCCTTTCCTTTGATTTAGATTGCAACATGTTCTAAGGTATACAGAATTTCAAATGGTGATTGGCATAGGATAAAAACAACTTGTGATAGAACTAACCTTGGCTTCTCTGCATCAGATTACAGACCACACAGGATCTCCAAGACNGCAGAGGGGAGACTGAAACTGGGCGTTAAGGGAAAGTTCTTTCCAGTGAGGGTGGTGAGACACTGGCACAGGTTGCCCAGGGAGGTTGTGGCTGCTCCCTCCCCGGAGGTGTTGAAGGCCAGGTTGGAGGAGGCCTTGAGTGAGCTGTACTAGTGGGAGGTGTCCCTGCCTATGGCAGGGCGTTGGAACTGGATGATCCTTGAGGTCCCTTCCCACCTTACTATTCTATGATTCTATGATTTAACCAACGAAGAAACTATACACTGCTAGAATATAGGAAAGGAATAGCACAGGAGAAGGATGGCATCAGGATGCTTTTAAATGGTATTTCATTTATCTGAATCATCTTAACTATGAATTTTGAGATGGACTCAAGTTTACTTTTAGAAATCAAATGCTATAACTAGAAGCACTTGAGGGCTGGAGGAAGGAGGGCTGCAGAGGGGGAGGAATGAAGAGGGAATTGCTCCTTGAGTGCACTCCAAATAGCTTTTGAATCAATAGTATGGTAACAATTAGACTGTGGTCCTTTTTTTATTTTGCTGGATTTCAAAAATCATAAAAATAGATTATGAATAAGCCTCGTGTAAGCCAAAAGTTACGTTGTAGCAGCTGCGTTATCCTACCAATACCTACTAATTTTATCAGATCTATTCACAACTTGCTGCTAATATCTCACAGGTGCTAAGAACTGGTCTCAGATTCCTATTTTATGGATGAAGTCCTCAGTGATATTTTCAGCTCCCACCTTTTATTTTCTAGATTCACATCTTAATGGCAGAAATGTTGTATGAAAGCAATTCATTTAACAAAGCAATAAATTAAGGCCTACTGCCCATAAGGTTTCCTTATTGTTTCAAGATACATGGAGCCTTCACAGCCCCTTGAAAACAAAGCTTTTATCGTGGGATTTTCTTAGGAATTTTGGACTTGTTACACAATTGTAAGCAGTACAACTCTGCTATGAGAAGCAATCCCCAGTGCTTGCATTCCTTTATGGAATGTGTCTTCGAGAGGTCCATCCTTGAAGCTTCTACAAGTGTCTCCATTTTAGCAGTGCTAACAGGTATGCTGCTCATGACTGGTGGAAATGGCACCTAATACAGACTAATTACATGTTAATTACTTAGTGTTTGACTTCAGTATAATGTCCAACCTTTCATCAGATCTGGGGCTCTTTGTTGTTGGTTGGGGGTTTTTTTGCAAACCTGTTTGTACTTGGTCTGTACTTTTAATGCAACACAAATGCCTATGGAAGCAATTTGAGATGCTAAATAGCAGAATGGAATTAATATTTGGAATGTTAAAGAAAAGAACTCTAGGGTATTTCATTTGAAGTATGTTGGAATAAAATCAGTTTTCTTGGTAACTACTTGGAAAATGAAGCTATTAACATTAAAGTCTCTTAAAATATAGATCCTTTTTTTTTTTCTTTTTTTTTTTTTTAAGATGTCATGATTTTGAACTTATTTTAAATAGCATATAATCTGTGAGCCAAATTCTTCCATTTCCTGTTGTTTAATAATGGTATTCAGTTTCATAGAATCATAGAAAGGTAAGGTTGGAAGGGACCTCAAGGATCATCTAGTTCCAACCCCCTGCCATAGGCAGGGACACCTCCCACCAGTACAGCTCACTCAAGGCCTCCTCCAATCTGGCCTTGAACAGCTCCAGGGAGGGAGCAGCCACAACCTCCCTGGGCAACTTGTGCCAGTGTCTCAGTTTGCTCCCTATTGATTTACTCTTTAGATTAAACAAGTCTTCTAAGTGCATAACACCAAATCCAAGAATATCAAGTCCACTCTGCTGTCTTCAAGGAGAGAGGAGAGATAGGAAGGTTTGCATGCATGTAAATCTTCTCTTGGGAGTAGGAAGAAAGACTTCCCCTTTCCTGAGAAAAATGTTCAGCTACTCTCCGTCACGTCACAGAGAGAGAAAGAGACCTTAGAGTAGCCTTCCAGTATCTGAAGGGGGCTACAGGAAGGCTGGGGAGGGACTATTGACAAGGTCTTGTAATGACAGGACAAGGGGCAATGGGTTTGAACTGGCAGAGGGGAGATTGAAACTGGATGTTAGGAGGAAGTTGTTTGCAGTGAGGGTGGTGAGACACTGGCACAGGTTGCCCAGGGAGGTTGTGGCTGCTCCCTCCCGGGAGGTGTTCAAGGCCAGGTTGGAGGAGGCCTTGAGTGAGCTGTGCTAGTGGGAGGTGTCCCTGCCTATGGCAGGGGGTTGGAACTAGATGATCCTTGAGGTCCATTCCAACCTTACCATTCTATGATTCTATGAAAGTAGATTCTTCCTAACAGCTGAAAGTCAACATTGGATGAAATTTCAAAAATGATTGGTTCTGGCTTTATACTTTATGTACCTATAAATACATACATACCACAGACAGAGCCTCACAGCCATCCTAAATGTGTCATGGGTGTTCTTCCATGTACTTGTAATTGAATTAGTTTAGACTAGTGGGGAGATCTATCTAATTAATATGATGATTTGATTAGACATTCTTTTTAGGGGGCATGGTTGAATATTTGTTAGTTTGATTTGGTTTTTTTTTTTTTTTTCCTAGGGAACTGTGGGAGCAAAGTAGGGTTTATATGTTCTCTTCTTTNTGTTGGAGCAGGACCAGAGGAGGCCACGAAGATGCTCAGAGGGCTGCAGCAGCTCTGCTATGAGAACAGGCTGAGAGAGTTGGGGCTCTGCAGTATGGAGAAGAGAAGGCTTCCAGGAGACAGAGTAGCCTTCCAGGATCTGAAGGGGGCCTCCAGGAAGGCTGGGGAGGGACTATTGACAAGGTCTTGTAATGACAGGACAAGGGGTAATGGGTTTGAACTGGCAGAGGGGAGATTGAAAGTGGATGTTAGGAGGAAGTTCTTTACAGTGAGGGTGGTGAGACACTGGCACAGGTTGCCCAGGGAGGTTGTGGCTGCTCCCTGCCTGGAGGTGTTCAAGGCCAGGCTGGAGGAGGCCTTGAGTGACCTGTGCTAGTGGGAGGTGTCCCTGCCTATGGCAGGGGGTTGGAACTAGATGATCCTTGAGGTCCCTTCCAACCTTACCATTCTATGATTCTAACAGACTCTGTCAAAGCTGAGTCCTTGCTACACTTGTTTCTGGTAAACGTTATCAACATTAGTTAATTATTATATAATGGTTACTTTATCAGAAATGTACAGCAGCAAAGAACAATTACATTGAAACAACTCAGTGTCCTCTAGTGGCAAATATGGTTGCTCTCTTTAGCTTCAAGTGATTTGCTAACCCCATATCTGTAGTGAGGACAGTGCTGCTGAGGGAATGGGTTATGTCTTTGTTTGCTTTTGAATATACTGACGTTTTTCATTTTCATCACGTAGCTCCTCACTTTCTCCCCACTGTATTCTCGTTAGTCAAGATCCATTCAATGAGGTTCTGGATCGAATTTTATTTCTCCAGGCAGACCTTCTATACTGAGTGTTGTCTATCCAAACCTTTGTTGTTCACAGGCTCTGATTTTCAGCACATAATATTAAGTACCTCCATGAGGAAATTAGGCAATGTGAGTAGTCAGTTGAACCTCAGTTATCGAGACCTCAGAGCCCCATGAAGTCTTCTTTGATGATACGCTTAAGTTTTTCTCCTCATTAGAGAAACCAGAGTTGCCAGTTTCAGTGGTCCCTGCTGTCTCAGAGAAATTCTCAACCTAATTGTCTAAAGCCTGTGAGACATTTTAATAAGATGTAGCACAAAGTCTCTATGGTAGTGTCTCCTTAGCTAGAAGAAAGTTACTTCTTTGCTTCCGCTGTGGAAAGGCACAAAAAAAATTGAATTCTGTGTAATCCACAAAGCTATCAGGATTGTAGAAATAAGCTTGACATTTCTTTATATCCAGCCAGACTAGGTGATGGCATTCATATGGAAAAGGTAGTAATGTTGACCTCCAGTAACCAGCTTTAGACATGAAGTTTCTCTGATGTTGTCATCAAGACAGCTGCTGCATCAATTGGGAAAAGAGCAGGTCCAATCAGACAAGGAAGTTGTGCACACTGTAGGCAAGAGCCAATGCCATTAGAAGAGTAAAATCACCTAAAATTCATGGGTTAGCTGCATAATTTTTAGGAATCGATTGGAGAGATTTGTGGAGGAATATGGAGAGTAGATATTCTGGGGTGATGAAAAGCTCAATGTGAGCCTGCAGTGTGAGTGCAGCCCAGACAGCAACCAAGTGCTGGACTGCAGCAAGAGCAGTGTGGGCAGCAGGGCAAGGGAGGGGATTCTGCCCCTTTGCTCTGCTCTCCTCAGACCCCACCTGGAGTCCTGTGTGCAGTTCTGGAGCCCCCAGCACAGGNCCTGGGATGATCAGGTCTGTCCCCTGGGATGAATCTTGTCTCTGTAGTTTTCTTAAGGGAACCTGGGATCCCCTCAAACTACCACAGCTGTTTTCTGTTTGGGGAGAGGGAGGGAGGCATTGGCCCTGTCTGGGCTTTTTCATTGTGGGGGAGGAGGGGGGAAGATCTGATTTCTGTATTATTTCTAACTTGTATATAATTGTAAATACATGTAAATATATTGTGTATATATGCTTGTCAGTTTAGCTTTGCTGTAAAATATAACTTTATCTCACTTCCAAGCCATCTGAGCCAGTCTGGTAAATTTTAACTGGGGGGGGTGTGAAATTCCCAACCCGCCACAACTAGGAAAGTGTATACCATTGTCACTGGATAACATATTAATGAGTGTATACAATTACAAGTGAGTATAAATATCTACTGAAGATCTAGAAAAACTATGTTTCTGCTCCACTGAACACCAGAAGGAGCTTTTCAGTTCTTCTCACAGCTGGCATGGCTGCTTGCTCTGTCTCGCATTCTTTCCCATTTTAAAGAGCTTTTTTCTTTGTCATTTCTGATGTGTAACAGTTTCCAGAGTCTTTTTGAAATACCATTTGCACTTTTAAATCTATTTCAACAACTACTTGTAGACAGGCTGAAGCAAAGAGTGCAACAGGAAAAACAATCCATTCTGTCATCAGAAAACCCTTCCAAAACTGTGAGAAACTGCAGAAATTTTGCTGGAAATAAAGGTGCTCTGCTTGAAATGTAATCAGTTTTCCTCTTCGGCCCTTGATCTTCACTTTCTTTTTTTCTTTATTGTCTCCACTGCACCTTCAGCCACCCTTTAGTCTATAATAATTATCTTCTAATGGATTTGCACCAAAGACAAAAAAACAAACCCCACAATGTGGAAAAAGCACAGAAACAGGAAGATGAGATTTAGGCCAGGATAGTCTATTAAGTTTCTTAAGCACTATAATTATTTTTGTCTACTGAATCCTCCCAATCTGTTAAGATTTTATTTGACCTATTAAAGCAGTACACTTACTCTTCTACTTGCTACAGACAGGGCTGGCAAAGCAGACATATGGGTGCAGAATAACTATTGCCAGTAAAAAAGGAGAGGCTTGCTTAAACTCTACCTTGAATGTAAAGAATGAGTGCATTTCTCCATCAGTGGAAGCTCAAGTTAGAGAAAAGCAGCCCTAAAAAAAAGAAAAAAGAAATCATTTAGGAGACAGAAGACATCTGACTTTGCATCTCTTCTCATGCTGAATTGACATGTTCCTACTGCTCTTCCAAGATTCAGAAGGCACTAAGATTTAAAAGGTCAGAAGACTATCAGAAATGTATGCATCAAGATGTCAAATTGGTCTACAAACAGAAAGATTAATTTAAGTACTCCTGAGTGGCATCTATGGAAACTTGGAGGTAAAAATGGGAAAATCATCTCAGCTTAGCCATGATATAAAACTTAAAAGAATTCAGATGGAGTAAGATATTAAAAGAAGTATCTACGCAAGTTCCATTTACAAAGACTTTTGTAGGCAAATTGATGCCATGTTAGGTGTTAAGTGACACCATCACCTAACACCTAGGTGTTAGGTTGTGCAGGTTGTGGCTGCTCCCTCCCTGGAGGTGTTCAAGGCCAGGTTGGAGGAGGCCTTGAGTGGCCTGTACTAGTGGGAGGTGTCCCTGCCTATGGCAGGGGGTTGGAACTAGATGATCTTTGAGGTCCCTTCCAACCTTACCATTCTATGATTCTACATAATATATAAGAATTCCAGCATAATTTATTGACAAGTCNCTATGGCAGGGGGTTGGAACTAGATGATCCTTGAGGTCCCTTCCAACCTTACCATTCTATGATTCTTTCTGAATGATAAGGACAGTGAAACTCTCACAGTTCTCAACAGACTTTAAACATCATTACATGAGTAATTTCCATTGATGACTCTTCTGAAGTAACAAAACAGGTCAGATGTATCCTTGAGCTAATTTTTTGAAGGCAGACTGTATGGTTTCAATACAGACTTCATATTGTATGTTCAGCTGCAATGTTGGTTATGTATTTAAGACCTTTCTTTCTTAATTATGCTTCACCTGGAACCTAGAGGTGAAACTAATACTCAGATATGCAAGTATACTTGCATGACAACTAGATATTTGCATATAGGCATGCTCATTGCTGCCATTTAAGTAAGGATGACTCAGCATAGCACACAGAGATTAAGCAATGATCAGGTGAAGTAAAGAAGAAACATATTACTGTTGTATATTTTTCATTGGTTTTCATGTGTTTCTCACAGTTATCTGACATCTACTATCAAAGGTAGATTAACTGAGGAAGGAAGCTATTGATCTGTTTTACTATCATGATGGTTATGCTACTTCATCCAGGGAAAGTTATAGATTTTAAGCTATTTGGGATCTGTGTGAATCATTAATTACTGTTAGCTTGATGCATAATTGGCAAATAGTGCAAGAAATAGGGAATTAAAGCCCACAGGGTATTTACATCTATGCATCCCTATGTTGTCTATTCTTGAGAATGGAGTAGTGGATATTATTTATAAAACCCAAAGCATGAAGGACAGGAATGCCCCATTAAAGCTGGAGAGAGGAGGAGAAAGAAAAGGTTCTGTTCTCTTTTGTGCAGCATGTGTTTTATCTAGCTGCTGCAAGATGACTGGGCTCACAAAGGGAATCCAATCCTGGCTGCTAAGTGCTGATATCCTGTTTGTTCTCTGCTGCCTAGTTGCAGAGTCTATTACTTTCTTCACACACCTTCTGTCAGCTATACATTACAATAAGTCCCAGGAAAAAAAAAAAAAGGAGATAGCTAGCCTGTATCTGCAGCTGTATTCATCCTCTTGGTGGGAATGCATGTGTGGTGTCATAGAAACCTGATTAGTAACTTCACAATCATGCTGGGAAGAGCACAGACAAGGAAGAGATGGCTAAAGAACCTATCAGGTATTAGCAGATGAACTACAGTTTACATTGTGCACACTCCTAGCCTGAAATCTTAAAAAAAAAAAAAAAAAAAGAGTGACCACAACATCTGGTTGTGTTCATATCATGAAACACAAGATTAGAATGTTGTCATCTATACTGACTATGACCTAACACTGCTTTGTTATTTTTTCCTCAATAGGTCAGCTCATAAATCAAAGTATTGGTCAATGCTGATAAGAACTGGGTTTGTTGTGAAGCTAGTCCCAGCAATTTCACAGAATTAACCAGTCTGGAAAAGACCTCTGAGATCATCCAGTCCAACCTAACACCTAACCCTTCTAATTAATTAGACCATGGCACTAAGTGCCTCATTCAGCCTCCTTTTAAACACCTCCAGGGATGGTGGCTCCACCATCTCCCAAGGCATCCCACTCCAATGAGCAATCACTCTTTCTCTGAAGAACTTCTTCCTAATATCCAGCTTAAACCTGCCCTGGCACAGTGTGAGACTCTGTCCTCTTGTCCTGTCACCAGGTGCCTGGGTAAAGAGACCAACCCCCACCTGGCTACAACCTCCTTTCGGGTAGTTGTAGAGAGCAGTAAGGTCAACCCTGAGCATTCCCTTCTCCAGTCTGAACTGGAGCTCTCCAGCTCCCTAAGCCACTCCTTGCAGGGCTTGTGCTCCAGCCCAAAATTAACTCATGAAAACTTCATCACATACAATATTGCACTGAAGATTCTCAAAATCTACTGCAACAACACCATCACTAATAGGCAGTCAGTCAAAACCATCAGCCACATCACTTGAGTGATGACTGCTGCCTAGCTACACACGGTGCTAAAAATGACCACAGCTTTTCCTAACCAAAGCTCTCATAGAACTTTATCTGTGTGGAACAGGTTTTGCTAGACACCACTTATCCCACATTTTCAAAGCCAGCTGCCTAGAAATGACATGAAATGAAATTACATAATGGACCTTTTTTTTTCCTCAAAACCTGCAATATTCAGCTAGGACTGGCCATAGAATTTGTCACCCACCCTCCTTTTGAAGAGATGCCTGCTCCAAACCTGTTTAAAGAACAGAAACCATCTTTACTTGAATGTGCAACTTGATATGAACTCAATTCCAAGAGCAAATGAGCACATCTGTTAATCTCTGCCTAACGCAGCAGTTCCGTCCCAGCGAGTATCTCCCCACAGCGATGGAGATTCCAGGCATGACATCACTGGAAACTGTGCCAGGCAAAATTACACATGGGCAGATGGATAGTGCAGCACTCAGCAGATTCTTGATATGAATAAGGTTTTGGGGTTTGCATCTATGGATTTAAAGTTACACTTTCAACTTTGCAAATTTGCAAGCACTATGCTGACATGAAAGCAATCTTCCACTTTGGAACACGTTTACCAAAGGAAAAGACAGGGATCCAANATGATTCTATGATTCTTTATCTTGTGTCTTAAGAGTCTCTTTTGTTCCTCTGTAAGAAACAGCACCAAGATAGTCATTAAAAACTGTTTCATAGCAATCTGCTTTTCTGATGCTGCTGAGTTTCCAATCAGATTTTCAGCAAGGTTTGGACTTTAAGTAGCACCTTGGACTTCATTCTTAGGTGCTGTTAGGGGAGCAGAACTGACAGGGTTCTTGCTGCAATAAAGTTTTTGAAAGAATTATTTCCAAAATTAAAAGCAACAATGAGATTCTGCTTCTATTAACTTTAAAAATGCTAAAACACATGGTCAGTCTTTCATAATAGCACCAGCCAGCACAGTGGCACAGGCACAACCAAACCTTCATCCACGCTGGGAGATTAGGGCTGGGGCTAATCTGGAGCAGATGATCATTTCTAAGGGGAGCAAAGAATATGATCTTAGTTAGCACTTTGGTAAGGCAATGTGAATCAGGAAAACACTTTGACTGCCTTCATCTCTCTCCTGCAGAACTATCCAAATGAGACCTGATGACTTGTGGCCTGGAGCTTTGAAAGAAAATATTTACTTTTTTTTTTTTTTCCTTTCCCTTCCTTTCTGAAAAAAATAAATCTATAGATACACAACTTGAGAGAAGCAATCAGGCATCCAGCCAACATAAGATCCCAGTAGGAAGACAACTGTGGAGCTACCACATTATCCTTTTCTGGTGTATATAATGAGAACCAGGGATTCTGAGTTGTTGCTCCTTCCAGAAAAATAATTGGATTTGCACTGCTAGCTTTCTTAGCAGTAAAGGGAAGTAACATATATAGAATCATACAAGCATAGAATGGCATGGTAAGGTTGGAAGGGACCTCAAAGCTCATCCAGTTCCAACCCCCTGCCATAGGCAAGGACACCTCCCACTAGTACAGGTCATTCAAGGCCTCCTCCAGCCTGCCCTTCAACACCTCCAGGGAGGGAGCAGCCACAACCTCCCTGGGCAACCTGTGCCAGTGTCTCACCACCCTCACTGCAAACAACTTCCTCCTAACATCCACTTTCAATCTCCCCTCTGCCAGTTCAAACCCATTGCCCCTTGTCCTGGCATTGCAAGACCTTGTCAATAGTCCCTCCCCAGCCTTCCTGTAGCCCCCTTCAGATCCTGGAAGGCTACTCTAAGGTCTCCTGGAAGCCTTCTCTTCTCCAGGCTGCAGAGCCCCAACTCTTGTAGCCTGTCCTCATGGGAGAGCTGCTGCAGCCCTCTGAGCATCTTTGTGGCCTCCTCTGGACCCTCTCCAACAGTTCCATGTCCTTCCTGTGCTGGGGGCTCCAGAACTGTACCTGGTACTCCAGATGGATGAAACTAATGACAAATACTATTGGAAATCTTCTTCCTGGTGACCTTGGAGGAGAGAATGGAGATGGAAAATTACCTAGTGTCCTACAGTTACCATGTCCCTATAAACCAGATACCAACAGCCAGCTGGAAATCAAAGTTTTATAGTAAGTTTTGCAACCAGCCTTGGGAGTGCTGACTGGTAAACTGGTCAACTATTTGTGCTGGAGAAGTAATCACATATTAATACTCAAAGATTCCTCCTACAACACTATACCACAGGAAAACTAAGGTGAGGCACTGTCTCTACCTAAAAAAAAACCAAATTACAGCAAACCAAAACCAAAAATGACCAAAAACCCCCACAAAAACCCACAACCAAATTAAAACAAAACCAAAACAAAACACAAACAAGCAAACAAACAAACCAACCAAACCAACCAATCTAACAACAAAAAAAAACCCCCATACTTACAGAAAAATCTAATAGCTACTGCTTACACTTTTTTTGCATGTTCACTGCCATGGAAAGTAAGTTTTACTACAAAAGCAACTTCAGGCTTCTTGAAGTGTAGTTTTAGTGTGTGGATGAAATTAGGTAAAGGAATCCAGAACATTAAAACCAAAAAAAAAAAAAAAAAAAGAAGAAAAATCTTTGGCTACAATGTGTAAGCCCAAGTTAAAAGCAACTTATTATAGCATTCCTCATCTTTCCAGCCCAAAGTTAATTTAGAAATAACAAATAAGGGTGAACCGAACGCAAGCTAAGTAACTCAAATGTTGTTTCCTTACCTAATGTTGACTTTGCTTTCCTCTTCCCATACAGATTGAGATTTCTAAATAAGGTTTTAAAATAAACATGGGCAGCTTGGTGGTTTGGCAAAAGGCAGAAAGATGGAAAAGAGAAAGTGCTTTATTCCAGTTGTAGAGACATTATCATTTTACTTTATGGTAATTCCTTTTCTTTTGAAAGCAGCAACTGCAATCATTCCCACAGGCCCTAGTGAAACAAACTAAAGGTTTCCCAACATTGTCCCAGCTGTTGTCTACATATTTTTNCCAGACCCCCAGGGCCTTTTCCTCAGGACTATTCTCAGCCATTCCCCACCCAGCCTGGAGTTGTGCTTGGAATTGTGCCTACCCAATAGATAATAGATAATTCCTACTCTGAAACTCATTGATAAGTAAAGAATTTTTAAAAAACATGAATAAAAAAATAAAAGAATGATACAGTGAGTACAGTGTGGTGTACAAGAAATGCTAAGAGCTGGCAGTGGTTTTTTGGCACAACTAAAAGTTTTCAAAACATCAAAGTGCTCTAAAGGACACTTTTGACACTTAGGGCAGTGTCCAAGGTAAATCTTCACTAAGAAAGTCAGGTTCCTGCCTGTTTCTATTTGCTTTGGTTTAAGGTCACCTTAAATGTGTAGCAGCCTATCCAGAACAGACAAGGTTTTTGTGACTTTCACCTATCTGAAGCTTTTTGCAGAACATATTTGCCCACTGCTGAGTACAAACCTATCTATCCACATTTGCAGTATTATGTCAGCATAGCTATAAAGCCATGGAATGCTCCGGAAAGCTTTCCCAGCTGTTTGCCTCACTCATGCTGTCGTGACTACACATCTCTCTGAATTTTCACCTCTCCATCTCTCTTAAGGTGATTTTTTTACAGTGAGAAATCCATCACTCCACGAGGGTTTTTCTGACCTGTCAGAAGTAGTGCAGTTGTCATCCTTGAAGTACTTTTTCTATCTCCAGACATAGTCCTGCATAGTATTATAGTCTGTAATTTTCCCTTACATTTGTTGATAATGTCTGTTCCCTATGACAAGATAATCAAGACAAAACTTTCCAGCTGACTCAAATGTTAGGGTTTTTAAGGTATTAATCAGATCAATTGCAAATCTCTTTTTCCAAACATGAGCTACTCCACAACATTCTTCACATACCTAATTCATTTTTTTCCTATTGCTCTTCACCTACATATCCATTACCCAGGCAAACTAATATATTTGACATATACAAAGTTTGGTTGGTTTTGCCAAATTAACCAAAACTCATACTCTACTTCTGTTATTTTTTATAAAAGGAAGCCAGTGAAGTCAGCTAAGTCAGAGGTGAGGTCCATGGAATGATGCATCTGAGTGGGAAGTTTCAAGCACAACCTGGACTTGAGCAAGCAGTTGCTGTTTCCGCCCTTGGAGTGAACCAGAGGACAGGATACCACAACTGTTTACATCTCTAACTAAGAATATTCTAACTGGGTTTTCCCTTTTACTTAATTTATCACACTGCTCCAGTTCTGTTGTGTGTAACTCAAGCTTAAGTAACTTAACCTGTTTAACTTTTTCAGTTAATCTCTTGGTTCTCTTTACTTTTTTTTTTTTCCCCCTCTAAAATCTGTTTACTTGCCTTGTTCCAAAAATAAAAATTCCAGAAATGAACTCAGCATTTTCAGGAAAGGCTTTCAGCAAATAAGAACATGACTCTACAGAAGTCTATGACTATATCCTCTAGCTGAATATCCCAAATATGCCAACACTGCTTATTAACAGAAGTTAGTTTCTTCACATGTGCTTCATTATTTTGTTGCAAGAGTAGTCCATTCCTGTTCCTCATTTTCAGTTGCTATCCCATTTTGCTTACTAATGTGTAATATGCTTTTCTATGTCTGAAGACATTTTTAGCATCCAATCTTCTGTTCCCATTCAGTTGTGTGTGTTTTAGATTATAGAATGATAGAATCATCGAATGGTAAGGTTGGAAGGGACCTCAAGGATCGCCTAGTTCCAACCCCCTGCCATAGGCAGGGACACCTCCCACTAGTACAGCTCACTCAAGGCCTCCTCCAACCTGGCCTTGAACACCTCCAGGGAGGGAGCAGCCACAACCTCCCTGGGCAACCTGTGCCAGTGTCTCACCACCCTCACTGCAAACAACTTCCTCCTAACATCCAGTTTCAATCTCCCCTCTGCCAGTTCAAACCCATTGCCCCTTGTCCTGTCATTGCAAGACCTTGTCAATAGTCCCTCCCCAGCCTTCCTGTAGCCCCCTTCAGATCCTGGAAGGCTACTCTAAGGTCTCCTGGAAGCCTTCTCTTCTCCAGGCTGCAGAGCCCCAACTCTCTCAGCCTGTCCTCACAGCAGAGCTGCTGCAGCCCTCTGAGCATCTTCGTGGCCTCCTCTGGACCCGCTCCAACACTTCCATGTCCTTCCTGTGCTGGGGGCTCCAGAACTGCACACAGGACTCCAGGTGGGGTCTGAGGAGAGCAGAGCAAAGGGGCAGAATCCCCTCCCTTGCCCTGCTGCCCACACTGCTCTTGCTGCAGCCCAGCACACAGTTGCTGTCTGGGCTGCACTCACACTGCAGCCTCATCTTGAGCTTTTCATCACCCCAGACCCCCAGGGCCTGTTCCTCAGGGCTGCTCTCAGCCATTCCCCACCCAGCCTGGAGTTGTGCTTGGGATTGTGCCTACCCAGGTGCAGGACCTTACACTTGGCCTTGTTGAATGTCATGAGGTTGGCCTGGGCACAGCTCTGCAGCCTGTCCAGGTCCCTCTGGATGGCATCCCTGCCCTCTGACAAGTGGACTGTGCCACAGAGCTTGGTGTCATGACAGCAAATAGAAAGCTTTTGCTTTAGCTGAATATAAAATCAAGTTACCTTGGCTGAGAAATACGAGATTTAATTAAAGCAAAAAGTTTTCACAAGTTAAAACAAGCTTTGTGTTTAAAACAAGCTTGTGCTGCTCTTGCTGCAGCCCAGCACACAGTTGCTGTCTGGGCTGCACTCACACTGCAGCCTCATGTTGAGCTTTTCATCACCCCAGACCCCCAGGTCCTTTTCCTCAGGGCTGCTCTCAGCCATTCACCCCCCAGCCTGGAGTTGTGCTTGGTAAAAATATTGCTTGCTGTCCTCGCTGTTGCTATCTACTTCCAGATCTGCCAAATCCAGATGAGTAAAGGAATTCTTATTAGGAAGCTATGCTTACCAAGAACAGTTTTAGTTCCTGTTTTTACAATCCTCTCCAAATATTTTAGAGTTAGCTTGAACTGCCCGATCTGAACACTTAGAAAGCCAAGTTAAACATCAAGGAATCCTACAGGTTTCACAGCAAGTTAAAAAGATGGAATAGGTGATCAAATTACAAAAGAACAGAAGACATTCCAGGGTAAGAATACATTAGTAATATGCCTTCCACAATGGATCTACTTGACTTATATGAATACCTGATTTTCATTTGACATATACATCTGGGCTCTCCAGGGTATTTTATCCCAAAGGACAGTAAAAAGTCACAGGATATAAACCCCTAAGTAAGTCCTGACAAATTTTGTACAATCTCTGTTATTATAAGCCTACCTTTGGGTTAACCTTCATTGAACTAATACATAGTTCCATGTCCAGATTTACAAAACAAAGCAAGCAAGCATAGCCTTAAATTCCATTAAGAAACAAATTGATTATCTAAAGTGAACCACACTCAGATATTCTGTATGTAGTCATATTTTTGGTTAATAATCAACAAGCATATTTGAAATGAAACAATTAAGTAGCATAAGGACAGTAGAATCCCAAAAAATCTCACCAAAGTGTATTTCTATGATATCAGAAAAGGGCACTGCTGTCAAAAGCCATGCTTGTTTACTACTGAATTATTTTTCTTATATGGATAAATATGTCACTCATTTTTATGTCATTATGCAAAACAAAAGTCATCTTGAGAAGCACACTACTTTTTTCACCTCTTTCAAAGTATGCTGTAATGTTAGTGCATTAAAGCACAGCTCCTCACCTGGTTTACCCTATTCCCTTCATAAACAGAACTTGCAGAACAAGATGTCTATCAAAACTACACCTACAACAGATGTGAGACCATAATTCCAACTCTTTCTGCGTTAACATTAGTTGCTGGTGTGTCTCAGGTTACAGTAGATTTTAGTTTTCCCTCATTTTTGTGTTTACTCAGCTGATAAAAGGATGGCAAGAGTGTCCTGGCAGACATGAAAAATCAAAGCCGTCTTCTTTTGAAAAGCCGTACCTGGGAACATCTGCAAAAGTGCATTGTTAAACACTGATTTCTGTTTGATTACTGCATGTGAGGGCTGGAGGCTTTTCCTAAACACTCTGTAGATCTTTAGAATTTTAAGGTTGTGCTTCCCACACATTATTTTTGTGTGCAAGTACAAGTTTCACCAATAGTAACAGTGTAGTGTCTGCTCATCGTGCTTGAAGCCAGAGAAGTTCTCGTTGACACAGCCTGCTAAAAGCAGGAGTGTTTTGACAAAAATTTACTCTTCAGAACTCAGAATATGAAAACCAGCCCTGCTGACTTAGGTGGGGCTGCCCCTGGAGCTGCATTCTGTGGTACACAAAGGCTTATGTCTTTTAGCTTTCAATCTCTAATAATCCCAGCATAGAATCATAGAATAATGGATGGGTAAGGTGGGAAGGGACCCAAAAGATCTTCTAGCCCCAAGCCCCTGCCATAGGCAGGGACACCTCCCACTAGTACAGCTCACTCAAGGCCTCCTCCAACCTGCCCTTGAACACCTCCAGGGAGGGAGCAGCCACAGCCTCCCTGGGCAACCTGTGCCAGTGTCTCACCACCGTCACTGCAAACAACTTCCTCCTAACATCCAGTTTCAATCTCCCCTCTGCCAGTTCAAACCCATTGCCCCTTGTCCTGTCATTGCAAGACCTTGTCAATAGTCCCTCCTCAGCACAGAGGAAAGCATTTTCCCACAAAATAAAAGGTCCCTCTAGAATCACTGAGGTTGTTTGATGTGTGTAAGAAGGCTGTCATTTCCCCTAAGCTGACCAGTTAAGCAACTTTTCTCAAGTTAAACCCCACTTCAGAGGATTATTTTGAAAACTTAGGTATGAATTGCCTGTTTGGGGAAGTGACTGGTGGGTCTCAGTGCCTTTGATGGTGTCAGCAATGTCCAGTGGGTTGTCAACCACGAGAGATCCCACCGAGCAAAAGTGGTATTTGCACTGTCTTTCTACCACTGCCTTAAAAAGCAAATCCTCTCCACATCAAGTGTGTCCATTGAGCAATTAATATGTGTCAGCACTCTTTAGTCATAAGTTGTTTGCCACTTTCTGAAACACGAAAAACACAAGATGTCACAAAATGGAAACAGTGTCTGTTTCCATTCTGTTGATTTAGGAGGCAAAGCAGAGAAATAAAACAAACACTCTCCAAAAAAACCCTAAGAGTTCAATCAGAGTAACTGTAGAAAGAACTAGGTCTGTGATTCCTCTGGAACCTTGGCTGTTCATATCATTTTCTGTCATATCAGCAAGATAGATAAAGTCACAATTATTACCAAGTCAGGACAACATATTTTTCTAACATAAGTAGGATAATGGACCTGAGACACCACCAAGAAATTTCAGTTATGCATATGTATATATGCAGAGTGGCGATCAACGGCACAATGTCCCCCTGGAAACCAGTGACAATCAGTGCTGGTACCAGTGCTGTTTGACATCTTTGTCAGTGCCATGGACAGAGGAATCAGTGCAGCCTCAGCAAGTGTGCAGATGGCACCAAGCTATGTGGCACAGTCAACTTGCCCTGCAGAGGCTGCAGAG
>WBNM01044874.1:0-12361 GCA_013399055.1 Ramphastos sulfuratus | reverse complement strand
GAAAGAATGTCAAGTAAGCAATGCTGATGTGTTTAAACTGATTTCTTTGGGCAGCCTTGAAGAGCACAAGGTTTCCTACAGCTGCAAAGTCCTGGTAATCTAGGGGTCTCACCTTCAGTAGTAAATCAACTCACATGCAGCTCCTATTAGAGACTGTGTGAAATACTTTGCATAGAGCTCAGCAGAGAAGCATTCTCTACTTTCAAAACAAACAGCATTTGTGAATATGCACCTGTGATTCATGGCAAAGACACTTGGGGAAAAAGAGTAACTCTTTTCCAAGAGGTGAACTGCAGTTAACTGTGTCCAAGTTGGAAAGACTTTGAGGAACTTGGAGTCATGCTTGATGGTTTGCATTTAGTTTGATGCTTGGTTAAAAATATAGAATTATAGAATCATAGAATGGTAAGGTTGGAAGGGACCTCAAGGATCATCTAGTTCCAACCCCCTGCCATAGGCAGGGACACCTCCCACTAGTACAGGTCATTCAAGGCCTCCTCCAACCTGGCCTTCAACACCTCCAGGGAGGGAGCAGCCACAACCTCCCTGGGCAACCTGTGCCAGTGTCTCACCACCCTCACTGCAAACAACTTCCTCCTAACATCTAAATCTCCCCTCTGCCAGTGTAAACCCATTGCCCCTTGTCATTGCAAGACCTTGTCAATATACTCTGCAGTAATCTTCCAAGGGGACTTTTTTTTTTTTTAATGTGCGGCAGAGCTGATTTTTGTCCATTCAGTTGGAATAACTTCATTACTTTTTGGAAGTGCCTAAATGCTCTTTTGCTGTTTCATCTGTAGTGTTGAATATGTTACATTAGGTTGAAAATAGGGCTCGTTTTAACTTTAAGTGGATGGCACAGCTAAAAACGTTTCAAGCAACAGGCAGCTATGGATGATACACACCTGTTTTATTGTAATCATATGAGAGTTTGCATGGAGTTGCTGCTTGGAAGCATTTATAACAGAATTTGTCTGCCATCTTTGTAACAATCAACATCTCTTTTATATTTGCCCAGGGAGGTTGTGGCTGCTCCCTCCCTGGAGGTGTTCAAGGCCAGGTTGGAGGAGGCCTTGAGTGCCCTGTACTAGTGGGAGGTGTCCCTGCCTATGGCAGGGGGTTGGAACTAGATAACCCTTGAGGTCCCTTCCAACCTTACCATTCTATGACTCTATGTCAGGATTTAAAAGAAAGGATTATGTTCAAATGGGCTTCTATGATATAAAGAATACAAGTGCAGAAATAAAGATGACTTCAGAACAGATTCAGATAGGTGAGGCCTTTAAAAAGTCAAGCAACCATGGACAAAAAAGGTTCATAGAATCATAGAATGGTAAGGTTGGAAGGGACCTCAAGGATCATCTAGTTCCAACCCCCTGCCCTAGGGGGTTCTGTCAGCTGCCTCACAACATGTCACATAAAGAATGTTTTTCTGCACCTCTGACTTCTCATCATAACAGGTTTTGGAAATTTATCAGCTAACATATCACAAATTAAGCTGAAAAAGCTTATAAATACTCCTCCTGTTTTATTTCAGATCAGCTATCACTCTTTTGAACAGCCAAAATATTGCCAGACACCTTAAATGCTCATAAAAAAAGAAAAAAAAATGTGAGTGTAGTCATTAAAAGGAGATTATCTCTTTGATTTTGTGTGTTAAAACAATTTCACAGAGAACAAAAAGATTTAGGGGATATACAGTGAAAATGTAATTATTGTATCATTCAATAATTGGGGAGGAACTATTTATAAGATCTTGCAATGACAGGACAAGGGGCAATGGATTTAAACTGGCAGAGGGAAGATTTAGACTGGATGTTAGGAGGAAGTTGTTTGCAGTGAGGATGGTGAGACACTGGAACAGGTTGCCCAGGCAGGTTGTGGCTGCTCCCTCCCTGGAGGTGTTCAAGGCCAGGGTGGAGGAGGCCTTGAGTGACCTGTACTAGTGGGAGGTGTCCCTGCCTATGGCAGGAGGTTGGAACTAGATGGTCCTTGAGGTCCCTTCCAACCTTACCATTCTATGATTCTATGATTCAGATGGAAAACGTATTTCTATGTACAGTACAACTGCTTATATCTACTATTTTTCATGGTTGAAGAAAGCATTTCATTTCATTCAGTGTGAGGGCAGGAAGGGAAGCTATTCAGGTATCTGTGAGGCAGAGGATGTAATTTAGCTCTAAGGCAAGCAGCTGAGATGGCAAATAAAGAAGCACAACATGTCACTTCTTCATTTATTTCCAAATGATCTATTAACACACACATTCTTTAAAGAGACTGAAGTTCTGAGGAGCTCAAAAAAGAAAGAGGAGGTTAAGAGTGGAAGAGGGGGAACGAAGAAAGCATTGCCAGTTCTTTATTACAGCTCAAGAGTTTGATTCATGGCTACATTTTGAAAAAGAAATAAATGAAGCAAAAAGCTGTGAGAGGGTGGTTAATTCATTCGAAACAAGGAGTTCATTGTAGATGTCCTGTTCTTTTGAAAGCAGCTTTAAAAATTATAAGCACTGGAGGCTCATAATAATGCATTTTGAGAAAGACAGTGGGTATCCATTACTGTAAGTGACGAGGGAAAGCAGACCAATGTACATTTTATTTTATTCAGAGGACTATCTCAGAACCAGGCCTCAGGATTTATGAGACTGTATCACTTGGAAGTCATCTCTTCACTTTTGCAAGGCCAAGTCTCTCTGTAGGTATTTACAGCAGCCTTTCTACTGGTTTTGTTTAGATGACATGTTCATCATTGAATGGCATATACATGGAGCAGAAAGTAGTATGTCTAGGACTACCCATATCTGTTATTTTCCAGTGTCATTTGTAACTTTTCCTTTCTTTATATGGCATATAAAACCAGAGGCATCATTATAGTACTTTTACTGGGCAGAATATCTAAATGTACTTGCTGTGATTCTGATTAAGTCTTTCTTTCTGCAAGGCATCAGTGTCTCC
The DNA here is from genome assembly GCA_013399055.1 of Ramphastos sulfuratus. NCBI lineage: Eukaryota > Metazoa > Chordata > Aves > Piciformes > Ramphastidae > Ramphastos > Ramphastos sulfuratus. The sequence continues at coordinate 9,409 of WBNM01044874.1, read as the reverse complement.
TATCTTCCAAATCAGATTTCCTTTTATTGACATTTGCATTGTTTAATAGCTTTTCTATTCCACATTCAATCCAGAGCTGGTAAATAGATAGCTCAAATCATAGAATCATAGAATCATAGAATGGTAAGGTTGGAAGGGACCTCAAGGATCATCTAGTTCCAACCCCCTGCCACAGGCAGGGACACCTCCCACTAGTACAGGTCAGTCAAGGCCTCCTCCAACCTGGCCTTCAACACCTCCAGGGAGGTTGTGGAGCACAGAATCACCCAATGTGATCAAAGATCACGTTGGGTGATTCTGTGCTCCACAACCTCCCTGGGCAACCTGTGCCAGTGTCTCACCACCTTCACTGCAAAGAACTTCTTCCTATCATCCAGTTTCAATCTCTCCTCTGCCAGTTTAAACCCCTTACTCCTTCTTCTGTCATTGCAAGGCCTTGTAGATAATGAATTGTATTTAAAACCACAGAAATACTAGGACCACAATAGCCAAAGAATGTGATCTTTGACACAAAAAAAGATGATAAGCTCACTTCACATGAACTCCACAGCATGTTCAGCCCACGATTGTTAGAAGAGCTATAGCATGTTTTGCAGAAATTTGTCTTGATCTTAACACTTCAAGAAAGAAGAACTGAACTATGTCCTTAGTCAAACTGTTCTAATGTATTAATTGCCCTCAGGATTAAACAACAGATCACTTTCTTAGGCCTCCTCCAACCTGGCCTTGAACACCTCCAGGGAAGGAGCAGCCACAACCTCCCTGGGCAACCTGTGCCAGTGTCTCACCACCCTCACTGCAAACAACTTCCTCCTACCATCCAGTTTCAATCTCCCCTCTGCCACTTCAAACCCATTGCCCCCTGTCCTGTCATTGCAAGACCTTGTCAATAGTCCCTCCCCAGCCTTCCTGTAGCCCCCTTCAGATCCTGGAAGGCTACTCTAAGGTCTCCTCGAAGTACTTAGTCTCAAAGTCTTTTTCTCAGAGATAAGTAGTTTATGCCATTTCCAGATGGCATTTGAAACTAATTAATTAATATTCCAGTATCTCATGAGGTGATAATATTCTGATTTTGCTGATTGGATAGCTAAGGTACAAAGAGAGTAATTCACTTGTATAAAACCACTCAAGAATCAATGGCAAATAGAATAAATAACAGGTTGGGTTTTTGTCCTAATAAAATAATGTTCTAGCCACAAGACATTCTCTTTTTCTTCAGCAATAAAGTTAAATATTTGAAGTTAAATAATGAAGTTGTTCTACAGATTAAATTCACAGCAATAACAGATGTTCAACAGTTTTTCATTTCTCTTTTTGAGTAATGTGGTCTGTGTAATGCCTGAAGCAGGATTTAATTTGTCTCGTTGTGTTATCAGACAACTAAGCTGCTGTCAAAACAGGCAGATCAGGAATTAATGAGAACATTCCTCCATACAGTTCTATGACTCTGCTACAGACATCTGCATTTTAATTTCCAAGCATTTAACGTTCAGATCTATAAATTTCTGTTTTAAACTAAAATCAGATAAGAATACAGGCTAAAGCTCACTTCACACCTGAAAATCCAATCTTCTCTGCAGAAAGAGTGAATCTACACGCAGGCTAATATGAATTCTCCTTAATCACATTTCCCCAAACTCCTATTACAATTGGCACTGAGACCATTTTTTGTTGACTAGTCTCAACAGTCAGCACAGGGATACTACACCAAAAGATCTTACATTTCACACAGGAATACTTAAAAAACATGTTTAAACCAAAAGGATTAGTTAGGTGCCTAAACTTTACTAATATAGTTGTGAAAATTTGTATGACCTTACTGATCTACCTTCTTGGTTATCTCTCATCCTAGACCTGTGTCCCTGTGTTTTGTGTAGAATCACAACACTGGATTGATAGGAGAAAAAGGTTGATAACTTCCTTGGGGCATTTTGCTGTCATTGTTAAAAGGACCAAGCTTGTCATCTGCAAATACCTGATTTGGTTCATACCTTGTACTTAATTCAGGAACATTGTCAAAGTCGCATGAATTCTGTGAATTACTACAAAATGTCTCTTAATAAGCAACTACAGGTAGCAATCTAAACCTTAGGCCCTGTAGTGGAGGGGTCATTAATTAACACGAGATGATATTTTCAAAAATTAATATTCAATATTCAGAACTCTCACAACCCCAATCACTCATTTTCATAATAATTGGTTCTTTGCATTGATCATGGAAACTTTATACAGGCTACAACAGTCTCTAGCAATAAGCAGTGATGATATCTAACATGAATTGAACTCGACTGAACTGGCAGAGAAGGCTTTGCGGGCAGTGCACTGCTTGCGGTCAATACTCCACTTGCCCACTAGGTGGACTCAAGGAGCTCCTTTCTGCTTCTGGCAGAAGGCCATTAGTGATTACAAGAGGCTTTAAGTATTTACTCACAAAATATTATCAGACAGTACCCAAAGCACATGGAGGGGTTGCTGTCAGTGGTGTGAAAGTCGTTAGAGGCTTTGGAGTTTCCCAGGCTCTTTCCTCAGGCAGCTGGAGTCTGGCACAGGCTCTGAGACCTGGTTCCTCTTGACTCCCCATTCAGCAGCAGCCTTGCAGAGGGGCAGGCAGGATGCAATGCCATGTGCAGGCTTGGCACAGTGTCAGGCTGGCTGTGCAGGCTGAGTGCCTGGAGCCATTGAGAGCCTGTTCCTGGTAAGCTCTTGGCAGGCAGTTTCCAGGCAGTTCAGGATACAATAAGGCAGCATGAATACAATGGCAGAGAGCAGATACGATGGCAGAGCACACCTTGTGTTTCCTGCTCATCTCCTTTTATCCATACTGCCCAAGACTAATGTGCCTTTGGACACAGAATAGCCAATCAGAATGGTAGTTAGCCAAGCCTGATCATATTAGGTGAAGCCAGAGGCCTGCTTTACCCAAATTTGGGCAGAGCACAGGCCTGGCACAAGGCATACACAAGCTGAGTGCATGTACCTTGTTCACTGTAGGGTTCAAAACAAGTCTGGGCAGGCCACAGTCCTCAGACTCAGTGGCTTCAGGTTCTTTGTCCTCTTTCCTGCAGTTGCTTCTCCCCAGAACAGAAGGAGGGAGAGCAGAAAAACATGTTTGAGCAAGCCAGGACATGGATAAGCCTATTTTGACCTGCTTAGGCCTGCCACTACAGGCTCTCACAATTAGCTTTCAGGAGGTGCCTCTCTCTATATGCAGTACAATGAAAACAAGAAGCATTTTGGTTATGTGGTTATAAAAGGGGAAAACTTTGTCTTTACTCTGCGGATGCACCTGTGTGTAATAGACTTGATGGCCAACAAGCTTCATGGAGGCACACAGTCAGCCATACTCATAAGAACAGATTTAGTTTGAAGTTTGGGGTTGATTTTTTTAAACAGTAACAGTGATTTTTTTGTTGTTTTTTTCTAGTTCAAATTAGAAGTGTTGGTACTGAAATCTGTAAAGCCTTTACTGACCTGATTTTTTTTTTTGATGGTTCTTGCTCTCTTATTTGAGAAATCCTCCTTGCCCTGTATCCTCTCTTGCATTATTCCTTAGATTACTTTGTGGCAAATGCTTCAACTGATACACAGAGGGATGTAATGGGAAACTAATCTGACTAATCTATCCCCTCCTTTCCTTCTACTCAAAAAAAAAAAAAAAAAAAAAAAAAAAAGGAAATTATTATACTGACATAACATTGATTATAAGAGTTAATACAAATACCAACTGTATGTGCCAGTGCTGTCACTAATAGCTTGTTCAATTATTGCCTTAACCTGCTTGGTTCAGAGCCCATTCCAATTTATCTTTAATATAGTACTCCTGGACCTGGCATTCAGCTACTTAGTGTGAAAAATACACTGATCTCTGTTCCCTTTCAATTCTTCATTATTTTCTGATAGCCTGAAAGTTTTCAGTGTTTCATTCACCTTTAGTGATCACCCAGTCTGGATGGAATCATAGAATCATAGAATGGTAAGGTTGGAAGGGACCTCAAAACTCATCTGGTTCCAGCCCCCTGCCATAGGCAGGGACACCTCCCACTAGCACAGGTCACTCAAGGCCTCCTCCAACCTGGCCTTGAACACCTCCAAGGAGGGAGCAGCCACAACCTCCCTGGGCAACCTGTGCCAGTGTCTCACCACCTGCTCACCTACAGCTTTCCTGTAGGCCCCCTTCAGGTACTAGAAGGTCACTATAAGGTCTCTGTGGAGCTTCTCTTCTCCAAGCTGAACAGACACAACTCCCTCAGCCTGCCCTCATAGGAGAGGTGCTCCAGCCCTCTGATCATCTTTGTGGCCCTGTTCTGTACCCTTTCCAACAGATCCATATCCTTCTGATGTTGGAGGCTCCAGAGCTGAGCACAGTACTCCAGGTGAGCTCCCACAAGAACAGAGTAGAGTGGCAGAATCATCTTTGACCTGATGACCAGGTATCGTCTGATGCAGCCCAGGACATGGTTGGCTTTTGGGGCTGCCAGTGCACATTGCTGTCTCACATGAAGTGCCTCATCAGCCAGCACTCCCAAGTCCTTCTCTGTAGGGCTGCTCTCAATCCACTTGTCACCCAGCCCACACACACACAGAGTATCACCAAGGAAGAGACCTCAAAGATCATCAAGTCCAACTCGTTACCACAGACCTCAAGACTAGACCATGGCACCAAGTGCCACGTCCAAACTCGCCTTGAACACCTCCAGGGACGGTGACTCCACCACCTCCCTGGGCAGCCCATTCCAGTGGGGAATGACTCTCTCAGGGAAGAACTTTCTCCTCACCTCCAGCCTAAACTTCCCCTGGCACAGCTTGAGACTGTGTCCTCTTGTTCGGGTGCTGGTTGCCTGAGAGAAGAGAGCAACCTCCTCCTGGCCCCATATTTGTGCTTGAGATTTTCCCAACTCAGGGACAGGAACTTGCACTTAACCTTGTGAAACTTCATAAAGTCATCATGGGCCAACCTCTTCAGCCTGTCAAGGTCCCTTTGGATGGCATCTTTTCCCTCCAGCATGTCAACCTCCCCACAGAGCTTGGTGTCATCTGCAAACTTACTGAGGATGAAATTGCTCACATTGTCCATGTCACCAACAAAGGTGTTACACAGCATGGGGCCTGGTACCAATCTCTAAGGGACTCCACTTGTCCCAGATCTCCATTTAGACATTGAGCCATTGATGCAGCTCCTTGAGAGCTACCATGTAGATGACTCCTTATCAAACAAGTCATCCATCCACCAAATCCATGCCCTTCCAATATAAAGACCAAGATATTGTGCAGGACAGTGTCAAATGCTTTGCACAAGTCCAGGAAGATGATGTCAGTTGCTCTTCTCTTATCCTATAATATGGATATTCTATGCTGTGATTTCAGTATTTTGGGAGACAAAGAAACATGAATGTCATTTTTATCTTTTATTGCAGTAAGGAAAGAGACTGAAAGCAGCAGAGAGGATGGCAGGTTACAACATATTTAAGAATCTAAGATCTATTTCACAGTGGGTTTTTTGTTTATTTAAAAAAATATATTATGTTTCCTATGAAAGTTTTCTAACATTATTAGACATTCAACTATGAAGGAAATTAATTAGTACACTCAAATATTTAATTATCCTGAAGGCAGGAGCTACTATTCTTTTTCAGAGACATGTTTCATTCACAATCTCTTTTCTTTCTTTCCAGTGCCTGTTAAAGCTAATTTTTTTTTTCTTTTTATTATTTATACCATACCAATACTGGAAGAAACAGTATAAAAAAACATTATTATTTATTTATTTTAAGACATGTTGGGTCCATGTGCTTATCCAGTTCCAGACAGCTGGTTAGAAACTTAACTGTTTGGCTGTTGACCAAAATAAATGGAATGCCCTTGGTATGACATCCCTGCAAAATCTGTAGTCATGCACCAAAACCAATAAATCTTGAGCAGAAATTAAGAACTGAGCTTCAGGGTTGAAAGACATTAAAAAAAAAAAAAAAAAACCAAAAACTAAACTCAACTGTCCTCTTTTTTTCACCTTTCTTCCAAACATAGAATTTAATATATGTGTTGGCTTCAAGTAGCTAGGGTATTAACTTTAAATCCAAGGGTTACAGTGCTGTGGCTTGATAACATAGCATTCTTGATTGCTGTTTGAACAAAACAAAAAAATGCTGTTTGGCATAGTCAGAAGTAGAAAAGCAAAATTATAGATCATGATAAAATCTGCTGTTCTGGAGCCCCCAGCACAGGAAGGACATGGAAGTGTTGGAGAAGGTCCAGAGGAGGCCGCAGAGATGCTCAGAGGGCTGCAGCAGCTCTGCTGTGAGGACAGGTTGAGAGAGTTGGGGCTCTGCAGCCTGGAGAAGAGAAGGCTTCCAGGAGACCTTAGAGTAGCCTTCCAGTATCTGAAGGGGGCTACAGGAAGGCTGGGGAGGGACTATTGACAAGGTCTGGGAATGTCAGGACAAGGGGCAATGGGTTTGAACTGGCAGAGGGGAGATTGAAACTGGATGTTAGGAGGAAGTTGTTTGCAGTGAGGGTGGTGAGACACTGGCACAGGTTGCCCAGGGAGGTTGTGGCTGCTCCCTCCCTGGAGGTGTTGAAGGCCAGGTTGGAGGAGGCCTTGAATGACCTGTGCTAGTGGGAGGTGTCCCTGCCTGTGGCAGGGGGTTGGAACTAGATGATCCTTGCGGTCTCCTTCCAACCTTACCATTCTATGATCCTATGATTCTGTGATTACTTTCTTTCTACAACCTATGATCTAATTTCTCTTAAATTATTCCAATGAGCCTTAAACCACCACACACTTAAATGCAGTACCCTAAGACATCTGATTTCTGATTGCTCTAATATATCTTCTCCCTAAACTGCTGTTTACTTTTAAATACCTGCATTCCATGCAATATATGGGACATATATTGCAGAAATAAAGTATGAATTACTGGTAAGACTGAGGTGAAGAGTTGTGTGCAGTGGGAGACAGGAACCATGCAGAAGCTTCCACTGGAAAGGTTGAGGTAGTGATTTTTTGCCCTGCTAATTAATTCCCAATGGTATTAAGGAAAAGTTTTCTCCTTCCTGCAGTCATTAAAGTAACAAGGATATGGTTATACAAGTCCCTCACAGCTGGCATACCACAGAGCTTAACAGATCAAGGAGATGTGTTCCAGTGGTCCAAATCCTTTCCCTATGCACACCTGATACTTTGCAAAATGTTTGTGCACATCTTTGGACACTGCTGAAGAGTTTCTGAGTTACGGTAGATGATTTACACTCAATGCCCACCTGATACTTTGCAAAATATTTGTGCACATCTTTGGACACTGCTGAAGAGTTTCTGAGTTACGGTAGATGATTTACACTCAATGCCCACCTGATACTTTGCAAAATATTTGTGCACATCTTTGGACACTGCTGAAGAGTTTCTGAGTTACGGTAGATGATTTACACTCAATGCCCACCTGAGCTGTAGTGCCTGTGTGAAATTTAAGAAGTTCAGGATGCCTGCTGCAGTTGCTTCCAGTTCCTCTGCTAAAGCCNCTGGGCACACTGCTGGCTCATGTTTAGGCGAGTGTCAATCAGCACCCCCAGATCCCTTTCTGTTTGGCTGCTCTCCAGCCACTCTGACCCCAGCCTGTAGCTCTGCATGGGGTTGTTGTGGCCAAAGTGCAGCACCCGGTACTTGGATTTGTTGAAAGCCATCCCCTTGGACTCTCCATGCCTTAGGTTCATGCATCCACCATCTACTTACTGATATGTCTGCTGTAATAGCAGTCCCCTGGATATCTCCAGAAACAGCTCTGAAAACCATGTGCCTAAGCTGTGGCTTCTCCAAAAGCCACCAGAAAGCAACCAGATAGAATGATTATGTTAGTCAAATGGTAGCAGATTGGCCAGATTTAGGGTTCTCTGCCACACTTACAGCTAGACCTCCCAGACTGCTTAGCAGCATCTAAAACCTGTAATTTATGTTATGAAAGATGTAGATTTTCAAATAAAAGGGTTCTGCTGATTAGAAAAAACCCACAGCTCAGCTGTAGAGATGCCTCCTTGCCTAAGTCATGTCTTCATGTACTCTCCCATGGCTGACAGATGCACAGCATGTGTTGGAAGGAGCCCTGTAAGAATTTGGTGTAAAGAGGGAGTCAGAGAATTTCAGCAACTTTTGCTGCTGTAACATCAAAGCTGTAGTACACATTTCCATGTTTTATAATCTTCTTTACATTCAACTGCCCTAAAGTCTTAGCAGTTACAGAATCACAGCTGAGCTCATTAATATGATGACTGCCACCAACAGCTGCTGGGAAAGCTAAGAAACACATAACTAATCGTGCCCAAGCTACCTGTTCAAAATTCAGACATGACATGTTCAATGCAGCAAACATAGCAGGCCAAGTGTAAGGCCCTGCACCTGGGCAGGCAGGTTGGAACCAGATGGTTGGAACTAGATGATCCTTGAGGTCCCTTCCAACCTTACCATCCTATGATTCTAAGTAAATATAAGTATTACATTTTTTTAAAGCCTGATTTGCTGTGTGTACATAGACCTCTGTGATACAGAAAGAATCTTTTGAGATGAAAGTGCAGCCTGTATGAGTAAGAAACCTGTATGTATGAGCCTGTATGAGTAAGAAGGTGAACTTCTTACCCAAAGTGCATTTGGTTTAGTGGCCAGATAGCAATTCTCCAATCATCTTGTCCTGGAGTGTTTTGGATGAACTAGAGAAGTATTTGATAATTGCCTTTTCTACATGTAGTGTGTAACAGGATGTTGAAGAACTATGTTTTCAGGTTCTGGTCTGGAAGGAGGTTCTTGTCTATAGTTCATCCGTGGAATTGTGTGGCTGCCTAACTGGCATACAACTGTGATTGGCAATCCACACCTCAGTGTCACCCATTTCACCATTTTGCAGCAGGTGTTAGCAATACCTCATGCTAACTTGCAAGGGCATACTGTTATTGAGCTAAGAAAACATTTTTTGTTCCAAACAGAGGAATCATGTGAAAGAATTAAATTGCTTTATGAGGCTGGCAGAAATTAAGATTTATAATGGATAGCCTGATCTTTTATAAAACCAAATTCTTCTGATTTATGATTGCCAATCCAGAAACCTGTTAATCTAAAAGAAATCAGCAGATGAGAGGAAATTTGCTTTTCTTTTTCCCTGTGGTAAGTTTCTTCATAAAGTACCATTTAAGCACATTTTAAATTTCTATGGCCATACTCACTCATCTTGATGATGTTTTATGCATCATAACTTCAATTCTGCAACTTGTTTCAGAATCCCATAAGTGATTTTGAGGAGCGTTACAAACAGATCATGAAATTGCCCTGCTGAACAACCTCTACAAGAAAATGGATTTGTGCAATCACTTAATTGTCAACCCCAGTGCCTGCCACTCACCTTCAGAGGACCCTCAGCAAGTGTGAAGATGG
>WBNM01044873.1:992-20183 GCA_013399055.1 Ramphastos sulfuratus | reverse complement strand
CCCCCCCCCCATGAAAATCACCCTGGCTACACTCAGCTGGCTGGAAGTTAAGGACTGAAGCTCTCTATTTACAGCACAATAGACAAGCAGATATATACACAATATACAGGAATATTTACAGAAGTATACAAGTTAAAGGTAATACAGAAACACAATCCCCCTCCCAGAAATCAGAGTCCCCAGGAGGGGCTCCCAATCACCCTTACACCTTCTTTCCACCCCTCTACCTTATCCCAGGGTCTGGCTTTTGTGCAAGGTGAATTTGGAGGATGGGCAAGGGAGGTTAGAAGCAGAATGATTAATTGCGTTACATAGCAGAAGCCCAGGGAGAAAACCACTGACTCCAACAGAGAGAGAGAGACTCTCTGTGTTATCTATGTTTGTGTCCTTGTTTTTATTCATCTCAGCAAGCCTATGAGTGAAGTAGACATCACCATTGCTTGCTTTTCACAGCCTATAATCTATTTTTTCTCATTAAAACATTCCAATTAGCCTCAAACCAGCACACTGAGCTTGCTGGGAGAAGGTTCTATCAAAGGGTTATCCTTTTAGGTTAGTCAGTCAGTTGAAAATCCTTTGGAGCATTATGTCTTTCTTTAAGATAGGATAATATCCCTTTCCTTCCCTCCCCACCTTCCCCTTCAAACCACCTCAACCAACAGCCCTATATTAAGAGTCTTCAAGCTACGAAAACAAGAATTATAAAATTATAGACATTTGTCTTGTACAAGTCTAAAATGCTTTATCTCAGAGGAAAGATTTAGAGAATAAGGATTCTAAGACTGATCATCACTTCAGGATGATCTGGAGCACATATTACAGCTTTGATTGCAGAGTACAGTTGAAATTTATTTTACAGTTATTTTACAGTTGAAATTTATTTACAGTTGAAATTATTTTACTTGATATATTTGTTTTCCAAAGATTAAAATAAATTATAAGAATTATGGGAGGTACTGCTTTCTTTTAATATGGATAAAAATATTTACTTACAGGTAGGGGATTTCTAAATCCATGTGGTAATTTACTCCCTACTTTTTTGTTGTAGTAAGGTTGGAAGGGACCTCAAAGATCATCTAGTTCCAACCCCCTGCCATAGGCAGGGACACCTCCCACTAGAACAGGTTGCTCAAGACCTCATCCAACCTGGCCTTGAACAGTTCCAGGGAGGTTGTGAAGCACAGAATTCTGTGCTCCACAACTTCCCTAGGCAACCTGCTCCAGTGTCTCACCACCTTCACTGTAAAGAACTTCCCTGATGTGTATTTTGCTTACTGTTGAAGCTGCTAAGAAATTTGATTCTTCTCCACCAGAGTGCCCAGATAAGCTGCAGTGTTCCTGTGGAATTCACAAAAGGTGGCACATCTGTTTCAGGGAGTGAGTAATGTTACATGAAACAGATAACACTTCACATTAGTAACTCTTTCCTTGTTCCAATTAACTTTAATTCTCACAAATGTCCTTCTCAAAGAATTTGTTTCGCATTTGAAATAATAGTTTGAACTTGTTGAAGGTGCTTGGCTTTCAGGAGGCCAACCTGCAAATCACTAATAAGCTGTCAAGCACTGCTGAACTCCTGAGTTCCGCTCCCTTTTTTCAGTCTTTGGTTATTAATTATAGATCTATGCTTGCAGCTCTTTCTCTGAAGCTGCCCCCCCCAGCCTTGCAAAAGGTGGCAGATACTGGCAGGGCTTTCTGTGGCTGACTTGCAAAATGAACCCCAAAACTCATGCAGAGTTACGAAGTAGATACGTTTATTACAGTGCTAGACTTGCAAAATGAACCTCCATCAATCCTGCACACCCCAGGCTGGCACAAGCCACAATTTATGTTACAAGAGCAGGCATATTCATAATAAGAGGTAGGGCTTTTACGACTATTTCTTGTAGTTCATTAACATAGGTATTGTCCCATTCTTCGCTCTGGCTCCAACCCTCCGCAGGGGCCTTGAATGGTTATCTGAGATAAGCACCAGCACAGTCTTTCTCACAGGGTTTCTCCAACTAGTTGCTGCAAACACTTCCTCCTACAAGTTTGGTATTTTATGGCTTGCTACAGACATCCTAAAAAATGTGCATCTTCTCTGTAAGGCTCTTTACCAGCACTCCTTGCTGGCCAGAGCTCCTGCAACCCATAGCAGTGAAACTGTGCATGGGCAAGATGCCCTAGAGGGAGAGGCAAGCTCTGTGGAGCATGAGGTACAAGGGCATGGGGCAGAACCTGCTGCAATGAGAGACCCACACCGAGGCTGACTCACAGACACCCTGATCATGCATACTTAGTGGCTNGGAGGTTGGAACTGAATCATCTTTTGAGGTCCCTTCCAACCTTACCATTCTATGATTCTGTATGTCTTAAAGGGCAAGTGCTTAACGAGGCACTACGCTGTTGCTGCTGCTGCTGCTGCTGCAGCAGCAGCTGCAGAAGAGCACAGAACGAAGGGTCAGCCAGTCGGATGAGAGCGGCCGCTGGCCCCCCTCCGCGCCGACCCAACACCAACTCTGCCCTACGCAGGCATTGCCTTTCCGGCTGCTATCTACAGTTTGCTCCCGAGAGCTCAGCCCCTTGCGCAGAGCGCATGCGCAGCGCCTCGCCGCGCCGGCCGGCTCCACATTGGCGGAAGAGTGAGCGGAGAGCCCTTGGGGAGATGGACGGCGGCGACAGGGAGGAGTTGGGTAAGGCTTGTTGTGCGGACTGGCTGGGAGAGTGGCCGAGGGGCAGCGAGATGGCGGCTTGCAGCGGGGCGGAGAGCGGGGGAGCATGAGTGTGAGAAGCGCGTGTCCAACTTTCACCCCCCTCCCCTCGAGGCGGAATGGTTCGGCCCACGGGGGGATGCGCTGCAGCGCTTTGCTCATTGAGGCGGGTGGGACGAACCATCCCACCTGGGGGAGGGGTGGTCTCTGTCTTGTTGCGCCTAGGCGTTAACTTGGCTGCAGCCCAGGACCGCTCGCCCAGACCGGCGATACCTTGGGCCAAGCAGGGCTGAGGGGAGCGGAGCGCGGCGTAGACTACGGGCAGTCTTGCTCCCGCTGCGCCTCCTCGGAGAGGGAGACCCGGCCGGGGGCTGCGCAGTGGGTCGGCGGGCGGAGGGCTAGCCACGGCCCGGCTCGCTGTGACTGCTGCTCGGAGCGGCAGCGGTACTTGCCCGAAGGCATCGGTCTCACCTAGCTGGTTCAGGCTTTCATTGGGAGGTCATGGTCTTGCATAGACGTTTAGGAGATACTTTAGCATTCCATCGTTAGGTGATGCTTTTATCTACCATGAGAAATCCTAAGTTTTTACTGTGTGTGGCTTTTTGTTTTTTTTTTTTTTTTTTTTTTTTTTTTTTTTTTTTTTTTTTGTTTGTGGGGTGTATGTGTCGATATGTTAGCAGGTTTTATTGCTGCTTTTCGGACCTTTGAGTGTAGGAGAGTACGCAGATGGTCAAGCCTTCATTTGGCTATCTCTAAATGAACAAGAGAGAACTGGTAGCAGGTTTACTTAGAAAGTGTAGCCGATTCTAGGCTGGACTGAGCAGACTGAAAGTCTCATCTCAAAGCTGTGTTTTTACTAGAATCTCGGTAATTTGTCCTGTCCGATGATAATGAAAAGCAGGAAATGTGCTTCAGATGATAATGGAAAGCAGGGGATGTGCTTCAGATTTTGTTATACTCTATAGTGGCAGAAAAGCAGGAGATGTGCTTCAGATTTTAGTATATTCTGTAGTGACAGGAAAACAGGAGATGTGCTTCGTATTTTATTACACTTTATATCGCAGGGAGAAATCTCCACCTCTGGACCAAGGATGGCAGCAAGAGATTTTAGTGGGTTTCTTTTGGCTGAGATTCTCACATCTGCCAATTTCTCTGTTAAAAATCTTAGAACCAAAAATTTTCAAGGATTAATTGTTTAAAAAATACAGATCAATACCTGTTAAGATGTAGGAAGTTCTTTATATGGTTTGTGCCTATTCAGTACTTAATAAAATGTAAGTCTTACCGATGTGTCATTACTTAGAAGTGTACTAATTCAGTAGAAACTCGTAGTTTGGTCCAGACAGGGCAGTGGAGTATTTAAGACTTAACGGTGTGACATAACTGTGGTGAATGGCTGGAGAGCAGCCCTGAGGAAAAGGACCTGGGGGTCTGGGGTGATGAAAAGCTCAACATGAGCCTGCGGTGTGAGTGCAGCCCAGACAGCAACCCAGTCCTGGGCTCCAGNCTGCTCCCTGCCTGGAGGTGTTGAAGGCCAGGTTGGAGGAGGCCTTGAGTGCCCTGTAGTAGTGGGAGGTGTCCCTGCCTATGGCAGGGGGTTGGAACTAGATGATCTTTGAGGTCCCTTCCAACCTTACCATTCTATGATTCTATACATCCAAATAAATGAGCCATTGTGGTTCGGGGTAAAAATACTCCTCTGAAAACCTATAATAAACTGGAGACCTGTGTGTGCTTTGGTTTAATCATTCAAGTATCTTGTTTTATTACCTTTCTGGATTTGACAGTTACCATGCAAAAAGCAAATAGTGCTTCCTGCTTACCAAGTGATGCTATTGACTTTTCAGGGTTTGTTTAGAAATAAATCATTCTCATGCTTAATAAGTTCTACCATAAACCAGAACAAACCTACTTTACTATATTACAGTCTGTACTGAAGCGGAATAAATGTCACAAAGATGTATTTTCTAAAGAAAAAAAGAGGGATCAAAATAACAGCACTGGAACTGGCTTTAAAGTTCTTGAAAAACAAAACCCCTAAAAGCTAACACTAATTTCTACTATTCTGCAGAATACAGTTGTTAAAGTTTAAAAGGCTTTTTAAAACCGAATGAGTTTTCAATTTTAATTTTCATTCTGGAAAATAGCTTCATGTGAAAGTTGGTTTTTTTTTTTTGTTCTTCTGTCTCTTGTATGCTGTGGGCAGTGGAAAATAAAAAGGTAGCTGGCCTGGTCTGTGGATGAAAGGAATTATCTGTTGGCTCCACCTTGAACTAGAAAAAGCTACAAGAGTTTTCATGCCCCTAACACTACCATTCACAGGCACTTCGTAATTTTTAAGGGGGCTGTGGAAGCAAGTGGCTGAGTAACATGGCCACACTAGAGTGTTTGGTGGACAAAGCTCTACTTCACAGTTTAATGCCTTCTGGCAAAGTGCTGGGAAGGTTATACATAAGCTGAAGTTTGGGAAATGGAGAAACAGGTATTTCTGTCACTGAGGGAGTGACTGAGCATTACACAGTGAGCTGCTTACTAAGCCACTTGCAGATTCTGAAAATAGTTACTGACAATGTTTTCTTTGTAACTAATTTTTTTCATGAGAGCCCAGGTTCAGAACACTGAACTGAAAAGCTCTGCTTGTTAGAGTCTTGATCACTTGTCCTGTAATAGCAGTCACATGCTTGGTTAGGTGACAGAGGCCCTGAGTCATTAATATGGCATTCTGTAGCCTGTGAGAAACTGTTAGCATAAAACCACATTAGGCTAGCACAAAGATGATCCGGTTCTGATTTTTACAGAGCAGTCAAAACTGCTGCTTGTTAAATTCAATCTTTATCCCTGTTATAGAGGCACTGGTTCAGGACTCTGAATCTTCTGCTGTATTTCTGTCTGTTAGCAGGTCCTTCTGCAGGAGTTGACTGNAGGAGCACAATCCCTTCCCTTGCCCTGCTGGCCACGCTGCTCTTGCTGCAGCCCAGCACTCGGTTGCTGTCTGGGCTGCATGTGCACACTGCAGGCTCATGTTGAGCTTTTCATCACCCCAGACCCCCAGGTCCTTCTCTTCAGGGCTATTTCCTCAGAAATTTCTACAAGAACTCTTTTGCCTACTGCTTTTTGCCAGGCATTTAATATATATTTGGAGACCTTTATGTTCTTTGGTAAATGAGTGAAAACAGCTCCTGGAAACAAGGATAAGTTATATCCTGTCTCCTCTTTTATATCTGAAATCCAGTTCTTTTCTGTTTGACTTAAAAAAACCCCAGATCATATGGCTGAATTCAATTTGGAAAAATGGTTTTAGACAAGAGTTTTTCCAGGAGGTGACCTCTGGAGGAGAAATGGAAGATTGTATATGGCTTTAGTTTGAATATCTACTTATGGGCTTTAACTTGCTGTGCAGATCTTCCAAACCACTTCATCTTTTCACCTCCGTTTCATCCATAAGAGGAAAATCACGTGAGATTAGTTTTGTCCCGTGTGATGTTAAGAGGTTCAATTAATTTTGGAAGTGTTAATTGGGAAATTAACTAAAGTTCCACGTGAAAACTTACTGCTTTGCAGATCTTTTGAACCAAAGGATTACTTGACTGTCCTGTCGAAACTGTAGAATTAAGTACCTTTAGTAACAGTTCAGAGGTTTATGTGACCATAAATGGTCATAATTGGCAAGATGTTGACAAATTCAGATACAACACTGTAAATACTGGTCGTAACAATTGAAATACCAATAACAATTGAGAATCCACTTGTAGATACGACACTGGAAATACTGGTCATAACAGCTGAAATACTACAGGTCTAATCTCACTACATAACTAGTGGTTAACTAATGATTCAAATTCATCAGTGTATCTTTGAGGATACAATGTTGATATTTATGAATGATTATAGTGTGATGTATAGCTGTAATGAATCAGTGATTTTTCTCTCCAGTGTGTTAAGGAATCAGTTTAACTTTGCAGTGGTTGTTCTGGGAAAAGTTGTAATGTGCTCTGTGTTGCTGTGTTCAATAGTAGCAGTCCTTGCGGAGCTTTCTGGCTTCCTGCTTGCATGAGTGTTCAGAAAAAAAAGGCCCAACAAACAGAAATAATGACAAATACTTAAATAGCAGTTAAAGACAATCTGTTTGATATGAGAAGATTTTTGTGGTGGCATCAGAAGGAAAGAGTATTAGCTGAAGGAAGGACAGAGCTGAAAATCAGCTGGTACTTTGGCTAGGTCCAAGTATGCAAAGCACCTGCTCCTATACTTTGTGAGTACATACTTGCTTTTCAGGGCAGAGAAAGCTCAAGCTTTCCTCCTGATGTGCTTGCTCTAGACCCCAAATTTGGTTCCAGATTTGTGTAACATCCAAATTTAATGGATGTCACTGAGAGTAAGGACTGTGTAGTAGGAACATAGCCACAGTATTCCAACAGTGGAGATCTGTTATCAAACAAAAACTTATGCATAGGAAGTTGCACAATCCAAACTTGTATTGTGTCCTAATACCATTGCCATTATCCACATGGTTTAGACCAAGTGGGGAGGTCCCAGCTGACTGGAAATAGGCAAACGTGATGCCCATCTACAAGAAGGGCTGTACCCAGGGAACTACAGTCCTGCCTGACTAACCTAGAGAGGTAGGCTGAGGAGAATCTCATGAGGTTCAATAAGGCAAAGTACAAGATCCTGCACTTAGGTTGGGGCAGTCTTAAATATCGATACTGGCTGGGGGATGATGAAATTGAGAGCAGCCCTGTTGAAAAGGACTTGGGGATACTGGTGGATGAGAAGCTGGATGTGAGCCACTTGCAGCCCAGAAGGCCAGTTGCATCAAAAGAAGTGTGACCAGCAGATAGAAAAAGGTGATTCTGCCACTTTACCCTGCACTGGAAAAACCTCACCTGGAGTACTGTGTCCAGCTCTGGTACCCTTAACACAGAAAGGATGTGGACCTGATGGAGCCAGTCCAGAGGTGGGCCATGAAAATGATCAGGGTGCTGGAACACCTGTCTTATGTGGACAGGCTGAGGGAGCTGGGGTTGTTCAGCCTGGAGAAGAGAAGACTCTGGGGAGACCTAATAGTGACCTTCTAGTACCTGAAGGGGTCCTACAGGAAGACTGCAGAGGTAACGTAGTGATAGGATGAGTGGCAATGGTTTTAGATTCGAGAAGAGTGGGTTTAAGTTGGATATTAGGAGGCAGTTCNTGCCCATCTACAAGAAGGGCTGTACCCAGGGAACTACAGTCCTGCCTGACTAACCTAGAGAGGTAGGCTGAGGAGAATCTCATGAGGTTCAATAAGGCAAAGTACAAGATCCTGCACTTAGGTTGGGGCAGTCTTAAATATCGATACTGGCTGGGGGATGATGAAATTGAGAGCAGCCCTGTTGAAAAGGACTTGGGGATACTGGTGGATGAGAAGCTGGATGTGAGCCACTTGCAGCCCAGAAGGCCAGTTGCATCAAAAGAAGTGTGACCAGCAGATAGAAAAAGGTGATTCTGCCACTTTACCCTGCACTGGAAAAACCTCACCTGGAGTACTGTGTCCAGCTCTGGTACCCTTAACACAGAAAGGATGTGGACCTGATGGAGCCAGTCCAGAGGTGGGCCATGAAAATGATCAGGGTGCTGGAACACCTGTCTTATGTGGACAGGCTGAGGGAGCTGGGGTTGTTCAGCCTGGAGAAGAGAAGACTCTGGGGAGACCTAATAGTGACCTTCTAGTACCTGAAGGGGTCCTACAGGAAGACTGCAGAGGTAACGTAGTGATAGGATGAGTGGCAATGGTTTTAGATTCGAGAAGAGTGGGTTTAAGTTGGATATTAGGAGGCAGTTCTCTGTGCCATGAGGGTGGTGGAACACTGGAACAGATTGCCCAGGGAGGTAGTTGAGACCCCATACCTGGTGATGTTCAAGGTCAGGCTTGACAAGGTTCTGAGCAACCTGTTCTAATGACGATGCCCCTGCTTACTGCAGGGGGGTTGGACTAGATGACCTTTGTAGGTCCCTTCTGACCCAAACCATTCTGTGATTCTATGATTTCATATATTAGAAGCCATAATCGGTGTCATAAGCATCTGAACTTTCATCGAGAAAGTTTAGATGCTTACGAGACAGAGTTTTGTCTATTGTTTTTCTGTTGCTGTCCTAGGGTATTCCAAATCCCTGAGGATTTGTTTGTTCTTCATGTCACACTGCTCTGTGTCTGACACTTAAGTTAAATTTTGAATTGGAATCATAGAATGGTAAGGTTGGAGGGGACCTCAAAGATCATCTAGTTCCAACCCCCGGCCATGGGCAGGGACACCTCCCACTAGTATAGGTCACTCAAGGCCTTGTCCAACCTATTCTATGATACAGACCTGTAAGTCTGACCTTGATGCTGGGGAAGACCATGGAGCAGGTCATGTTGAGCACTATTATGCAGTTTGTGCAGGGCAACCAGATGATCAGACCCAGTCAGCATGGGTTCATGAAGGGCAGATCCTGCTTAATGGACCTTCTGTGACAAGGTAACCCACTTACTAGATAAAGGAAAGGCTGTGGATGTCTTTTATCTGGACTTTAGTAAAGCCTTTGACACTGTTTCCAGCAGTTTCCACTGTTTCCTCCTGGAGAAACTGGCTGCTTGTGNGTACTTTGGCTAGGTCCAAGTATGCAAAGCACCTGCTCCTATACTTTGTGAGTACATACTTGCTTTTCAGGGCAGAGAAAGCTCAAGCTTTCCTCCTGATGTGCTTGCTCTAGACCCCAAATTTGGTTCCAGATTTGTGTAACATCCAAATTTAATGGATGTCACTGAGAGTAAGGACTGTGTAGTAGGAACATAGCCACAGTATTCCAACAGTGGAGATCTGTTATCAAACAAAAACTTATGCATAGGAAGTTGCACAATCCAAACTTGTATTGTGTCCTAATACCATTGCCATTATCCACATGGTTTAGACCAAGTGGGGAGGTCCCAGCTGACTGGAAATAGGCAAACATGATGCCCATCTACAAGAAGGGCTGTACCCAGGGAACTACAGTCCTGCCTGACTAACCTAGAGAGGTAGGCTGAGGAGAATCTCATGAGGTTCAATAAGGCAAAGTACAAGATCCTGCACTTAGGTTGGGGCAGTCTTAAATATCGATACTGGCTGGGGGATGATGAAATTGAGAGCAGCCCTGTTGAAAAGGACTTGGGGATACTGGTGGATGAGAAGCTGGATGTGAGCCACTTGCAGCCCAGAAGGCCAGTTGCATCAAAAGAAGTGTGACCAGCAGATAGAAAAAGGTGATTCTGCCACTTTACCCTGCACTGGAAAAACCTCACCTGGAGTACTGTGTCCAGCTCTGGTACCCTTAACACAGAAAGGATGTGGACCTGATGGAGCCAGTCCAGAGGTGGGCCATGAAAATGATCAGGGTGCTGGAACACCTGTCTTATGTGGACAGGCTGAGGGAGCTGGGGTTGTTCAGCCTGGAGAAGAGAAGACTCTGGGGAGACCTAATAGTGACCTTCTAGTACCTGAAGGGGTCCTACAGGAAGACTGCAGAGGTAACGTAGTGATAGGATGAGTGGCAATGGTTTTAGATTCGAGAAGAGTGGGTTTAAGTTGGATATTAGGAGGCAGTTCTCTGTGCCATGAGGGTGGTGGAACACTGGAACAGATTGCCCAGGGAGGTAGTTGAGACCCCATACCTGGTGATGTTCAAGGTCAGGCTTGACAAGGTTCTGAGCAACCTGTTCTAATGACGATGCCCCTGCTTACTGCAGGGGGGTTGGACTAGATGACCTTTGTAGGTCCCTTCTGACCCAAACCATTCTGTGATTCTATGATTTCATATATTAGAAGCCATAATCGGTGTCATAAGCATCTGAACTTTCATCGAGAAAGTTTAGATGCTTACGAGACAGAGTTTTGTCTATTGTTTTTCTGTTGCTGTCCTAGGGTATTCCAAATCCCTGAGGATTTGTTTGTTCTTCATGTCACACTGCTCTGTGTCTGACACTTAAGTTAAATTTTGAATTGGAATCATAGAATGGTAAGGTTGGAGGGGACCTCAAAGATCATCTAGTTCCAACCCCCGGCCATGGGCAGGGACACCTCCCACTAGTATAGGTCACTCAAGGCCTTGTCCAACCTATTCTATGATACAGACCTGTAAGTCTGACCTTGATGCTGGGGAAGACCATGGAGCAGGTCATGTTGAGCACTATTATGCAGTTTGTGCAGGGCAACCAGATGATCAGACCCAGTCAGCATGGGTTCATGAAGGGCAGATCCTGCTTAATGGACCTTCTGTGACAAGGTAACCCACTTACTAGATAAAGGAAAGGCTGTGGATGTCTTTTATCTGGACTTTAGTAAAGCCTTTGACACTGTTTCCAGCAGTTTCCACTGTTTCCTCCTGGAGAAACTGGCTGCTTGTGGCTTGCATGGGTGGACAATTCCCTGGATTAAGAACTGACTGAGTTGCTGGACTTGAAGAAGAGTGGTGAACAGAATTAAACTGGTGACACTCTTGGTGTTACCCAGGGGTCAGTACTGGGGCTGCTTCTCTTTAGTATCTTTGGCAGTGATCTGGACAAGAGAATTGAGTGTACCCGCAGTAAGTCTGCAGGTGAAACTAAATCGAGTGGGAGTGTTGATCTGCTTGAGGATAGGGAGGTTCTGCAGAGGGATCTGGACAGGCCTAGGTTGATGAGCTGAGGTCACTTGTATGAGGTTTAACAAAGACGAGTGCTGGATCACACCAACACCATGCAACACTACAGGCTTTGGGAAGAGTGGCTGGAAAGCTGTCCAGTGGAAATAAACCTGGGGTGTTGGTTGACAGATGGCCGAACATAAGCCAGCAGAAGTGCTCAGCAGCATCCTGGCTTACATAAGTAATAGTGTGACCAGCAGGAGCAGGAAAGCGATTGTGCCCCTGTACTTGGCACTGGTGAAGCCACGCCTTGAACTGTGTTCAGTTTTGGGCCTCTCAATACATGGAAGACGTTGAGGTGCTGGAGTGTGTCCAGAAAAAGGGCCACAAAGCTGGTGAAGAGTCTAAAGAACAAGTTTTATGAGGAGCAGCTGAGGGAACTGGGATTGTGTAGTTTGGAGAAGAGGAGGCTGAGGGGAGGCGCCATTGCTCTCTACAACTACCTGAGAGGAGGTTGTAGTGAGGTGGGTATCAGTCTCTTCTCTCTGCTATCAGGGGATAGGATGAGAGGAAATGGCCTGAAACTGTGCCAGGAGAGGTTTGGATTGGATATTAGCAAAAAACTTGTTTACAGAAAGAGTGGTCAGGTATTGGAACAGGCTGCCCAGGGAGGTGGTGAAGTCACTGTCCCTGGAGGTGTTCAAGAATTATGTAGACATGTCACTTTGGGATGGGATTTAATGGCCATGGTGGTGTTAGGTCACTGGTTGGACTTGATGATCTTAGAGGTCCTTTCCAACAAAAACAATTCTATGATTCTATGACTGGTGTAATGGTAAGGAAAAGAGGCAATGGCCAGAAACCAAGTGTTTATAATGCAGTATTAAAGGAGGCCCTGCAGTAGGTGTAGTTATCATAATATGCATTGGTGCTGATTGCTGTTATCAGTTTTAAAACTCTTCTAGTGGAATCTATTCTCAAATGAGCTGTCACGTTAGAATAGGATCAGTGAACTGCCAGCCTGAGTATACTGACAAGAAGTAGATGTTCTGAGGTCTGATTTAAGTTATTTCTGAGAATATGGGCAAGTGGTTGACCTAATGTAGTCCAGTTCCCTTTCTATCTGTTGCTCAGGACTGGCATGCAAAAAGGAGGGTTGAAGAGATTTCAAGGTACTTTTATCACGGTTGTGATAGTCCCACAAGACAAAAAAAAGTTGTACATAAATGGATGTAAAGTTACAAGGGTTATTGTTCACAGGATCACAGGATGTCAGGGGTTGGAAGGGACCTAAAGAGATCATCGAGTCCAAACCCCTGTCAGAAGTTTTACAGGCACGGTGTTCTACTGGATGCTTGATCTAAAAATCAGATTCTTCCACTTTGGATTTAATTTATTCAGAAGAAATCTTGGATTTCTAGAATTTTTGCTGCTGACCTGCAAATGTATTTTAGAAGCAGGAGATTTTAGTGTAGTACTATATGAAATTTCTCAAGACTTACTGTGATCTACACACATTGAAGACACAGAACTTTAATTTGTTCTGTTATGGGGTAGTGCATTTAACAATTGTAATGGTTGACTTTATTGTTGTCTGTATTAAATTAAAATCTGTTACTTTGAATCTTGTTTTTTAAAAAAAGAAAACCTTTGTTTCCAGGGATATGGCCCGAGAAAGAAATGTCTACACAATCACTGGGTTAAAATAAATGCCTCTCATCTAGTAAAAAAAGGCCAGTCTTTGAAGATAGATAATTAAGCCTCCTACTGTGCCCTACTTGTGTGTGCTTTTGCTGCTGTTGTGACCAGCTACTACCTCAGAGAAAATCTGAAGGCAGTGGTCCTGGACCTTTGGGAGGCATGGTTGTATTTTTAAAATGCATTAGATTAACATTTTTGGTGTTTGTTTGTTTTCCTTTTTTATTTTTCTTTTAATGATTATCAATGTGGTTGGCATTTTAGAAGTTTCAGAAGTATGGCAGTGTGGTAACAAAATCAGGTGCATAATGCAAATACTGTGCAGTGAAGATGGGCAGAGATTGTGGCTGTAAAAAGAAGCACATACAGGTGTTTGCTTTAATTGAATGCAGCTGTAAAAGTTCCTCTTTAATGGGTGTTTTGGAGAAAATCTTCTTTCTTTGTGGTTGAAGGGACCCATTTTTAATGTCCAAGTGAAGTGAAATCTTTGCTTCTCTCTGGAACAGTGAGTGCTACCTTTTTCACATAAAGAAATTCCCTGTGAAAACATCATCACAGAAATGTTGTCTGGCTGCTTCTGCTTAGCTTTGTTTGAAAGAAGCTTTCTGAAAAAAAATACCTGAGATTGTGCCATCTTATTAAAAACTGTAGAAGTGTAATTTATCATATGATACACACAACTTATCCAGATAGTTAATTTAAGAACATGTAACTCTATCTCTCAAAGGAGCTAAGGATCATCTGAATTTGGTGTCAGTAGAGTGGGCAGCCAGTAATGAAAGCACTTGACAGAAGCAAAAATGTCCAGTGGAGAGCAAAACCAGAGGTCAAGGACTCAGCCATAAAGTGTACTGTAAAGCTAACATATGCTCTGTGGTATTCTAATTGTACTAATCAAGATAGCTTTAATCGTCTTTCACTACATGGCGTGCAGTCTAGGAATTGATCGAAAGAAGGATCAGCAAAGAAGATCCTTCCCTGTATAGGAATTGATCGAAAGAAGGTACAGCAAAGAAGATCCTTCCCTGTATAGGAATTGATCGAAAGAAGGTACAGCAAAGAAGATCCTTCCCTGTATAGGAATTGATCGAAAGAAGGTACAGCAAAGAAGATCCTTCCCTGTATAGGAATTGATCGAAAGAAGGTACAGCAAAGAAGATCCTTCCCTGTATAGGAATTGATCGAAAGAAGGTACAGCAAAGAAGATCCTTCCCTGTATAGGAATTGATCGAAAGAAGGTACAGCAAAGAAGATCCTTCCCTGTATAGGAATTGATCGAAAGAAGGTACAGCAAAGAAGATCCTTCCCTGTATAGGAATTGATCGAAAGAAGGTACAGCAAAGAAGATCCTTCCCTGTATAGGAATTGATCGAAAGAAGGTACAGCAAAGAAGATCCTTCCCTGTATAGGAATTGATCGAAAGAAGGTACAGCAAAGAAGATCCTTCCCTGTATAGGAATTGATCGAAAGAAGGTACAGCAAAGAAGATCCTTCCCTCTATTCCCACAGTGTTGTGTTGACTAATTCTTGAGGATGCCATGCCCATCCTCTCTGAGCACTCACTGCTGGGCTCATACAACACTCACCAAGACCTGCTGGTTCTGGAGTAGAAATGTGTTCCCTCAGGGGTCAGAGGAAGCAAAATGCAAACACTGGAAGCTTCCCCCAGTAGGCAGGGAGCTCATTTTCAGTATTTAAAATACCAACTTTAATGATCTGAAGTGTTTTTAATAGGAACAAGACAAACTGTAAGTAGGCAAAGTCTGTGATCGTATGAGATTCAATCACATATAAATCATCGTTACATTGCTTTTCCAGTTTCGAGTCCATGACATTTTGTAGGATACTGTTTGTAATGCTGAACAATGACAACATGCAGCAAGTAAGATGCCTTCTTATGAGTATGAAAGGCTCAGTGTGACTCTCAGGAACCAACACTGCTATCAGCAGATACTCAATCTGATACGAAGAGGCCTGATATATGCATCATACATCCACAGTGTTTACCAGGCAATCAAATCGCACTCAGAAGAATTGGATTTTTAGAAATCCTATTTTACTTGCAACTTCTTGACCCTTCTTCTGATCAAAGGTAGTATTTCGAGAATGGATTTAGACGCACTCAAGCTTTCCCCTTATTTTTCAAGTAGTAAGAATTTTTTAAAGACAAGCTGTATTTTTTTCCATCTGCCCATGCCTAAAGCTATCTAGTTATCTATGGATTATTGTTATCACTAGCACAGCTCTGATAACAACTTACTGTCATGTCTAGAAGTGCTAATCAACTCACTGCTCCACAGAAATACAAAGAACACAACCTCTGCCCTAAGGAGGTCACAGTCTCATCGTTCTGAGTTCACCTACTATGGTTTTTTAAAAGGTTTCTTTTTGTTGTTGGTTTTGTTGGTTTTGTTGTGTTCTAAACCATTTGCAATTTCTGACATTTCTGATAAAGTTACTGAAGGACTCCTTCAGAATAGGCTGATAAGATAATAAATAAGATTGCTTTTAAATATTTGAATATTTGATTATTTTTTAATCCTTTATTCTGGAACCCCCAGCACAGGAAGGACATGGAACTGTTGGAGCGGTTCCAGAGGAGGCCATGAAGATGCTCAGAGGGCTGCAGCAGCTGGACAGGCTATGAGATTTGGGGCTTTGCAGCCTGGAGAAGAGAAGGCTTTGAGGAGACCTTATAGTAGCCTTCCACTATCTGAAGGGGGCCTACAGGAGGGCTAGGGAGGGACTGTTGACAAGGTCTTGCAATGACAGGACGAGGGGCAATGGGTTTAAACTGGCAGAGGGGAGATTGAAACTGGATGTTAGGAGGAAGTTGTTTGCAGTGAGGGTGGTGAGACACTGGCACAGGTTGGCCAGGGAGGTTGTGGCTACTCCCTCCCTAGAGGTGTTCAAGGCCAGGTTGGATGAGGCCTTGAGTGACCTGTACTAGTGGGAGGTGTCCTTGCCTATGGCAGGGGGTAGAAACTAGATGATCTTTGAGGTCCCTTCCAACATTACCATTCTATGATTCTAAATATCCATCCTGATATTGGGATATTCTACTGTCATGGGATAATGTTATACCAAAGAAACCCAAAACAAAGTAAACGTATTTTATATACCTGGTAGATTTAATTCATGCTTTCTTAAAAGAAAGAAGATTGTAAGGCACTACAATATCAAAATCTTTTACAGCAAGAAATTAAAAAAATAATATTCAGGGAACTTCCTAAAAAGTTCAAATAGAGGTCTGCTTTTCCTAACCATTGATATCCATCAGACACTGTCAAAGAAGTTACCTACTTCTTTGTCAGCACAACCAGGCTAGCAAAATGCAAAATGATTTTTTTCTGGGTTCTGCTCTGGCAGGATAATAAGCAGCAGCTGTTTAGAAACTAATGCATAGCATCTATGTAAAATTCTGCAATATATCATTAAAAAGAAAAGGTTTCTTCCCACTGTAAATTAGAGGCATACACAATTTGGTGCTTCTTTTTCATTCTACCATTAGTAAATGACTAGAACAAAAATGTTTGCTGTACTTTTACTACACTCTAGAGCAAGATGACCAGAACATGTATACATTCACCCTCACAAAGTGTACTTTAAACTGGTACTTGCATTCTTTGCTTTCAGGATTTTCAATTTCATCATCCATTGTCACCGTAGCCAAGGCTGCCATCCATCTTCTTTTATATTCATGAGTAGCAGAACCAGCAACACATTTTCCCTAGCTGGCTCATTAATCACTTGAATGAAAGAAATCATCCTGCAATCAGTCCCTAAAAATTCTCAATTATTTGGGCCCTAATATATTGCCTTCCTAGGAGGTGTTAGATGGTAAAACTCCCCCATGAGAACCAGGGCCTTAGAAGAGAAGGTTTCTTCCAGTTTAAACATACACCTCTTCTTCCTGACTTGGTGGTCTGTAGCAGGCATTCACCTTCCCATTCCTCTGGTTGGCCTTATCACTGATCTTGAGCCATATGCTCATTTGTCCTGTGCAGCAAGTAATTACAAGAAAAAGNGCTTTTCATCACCCCAGACCCCCAGGTCCTTTTCCTCCGGGCTGCTCTCAGATGTTCACCATCCAGCCTGTGTTTGTGTTTGGGATTGTGCCTACCCAGGTGCAGGACCTTACACTTGGCCTTGTTGAATTTCATGAGGTTGGCCTGAGCCCACCTCTGCGTCCTGTTCAGGTCCCTCTGGATGGATCCCTGCCCTCTAGCAAGTCGACTGTGCCACACAGCTTGGTGTCTTCTGCAAACTTGCTGAGAGTGCACTGATTCCTCTGTCTGTATCACTGACGAAGATTTCAAACAGTACTGGTTCCAGCACTGTCCCCTGAGGGACACCACTTGGCACTGGTCTCCAGGTAGACATTGTGCTCCTTGATCACCACTCTCTGTGTGCCACCATCCATTTGGGTTGTAAGAATTAAAGAATCAGAAGGAAGATATATGCAGGTCAGACAAAACATACTGTCCCATTTATTTAAATTCGCTGTGTTTTTCATGGAAGACCAAGAGAAACAGGATGAAACAGGATGAATAACCCATGAAATGGATGAGATGCTGCCTTCACAGGCTGAATCATCACTTAAAGAGAAGCCAGCCTCTTCACCTCTATGAGACTGAATGCCTGACCGTTACTGCTTCATCTTTTCCTTGTTTGGCCAAGGCTTTCCTTGGCCTTGTTTGGCTTTGTTGCATTCTGATCTTTGTTCAGGAGCAAGATGATGACAGCAATGAAAGTATTCTTGAAAGAGGTAGGAAAAAAAGCTTACACTGAAAGATTGACATCAGCAATTCACTCCAAAAAGCTAACCTCTCCCTGAGGTGACGAACCTTTTCCTGCCTCTCCATGCTTTATGCTGCACGTACTGTCCTTGTATATTTAAATTCTTAAGCTCCTTCATGAGTCATTACTTCCAACATATTAATATGTAGTGAAAAATTCTGCTGTCTGAAATATGAATAACCAGGGATGCCTCCTGAAGAAATGAGGACAGTTTGCTAGTAGGGTACTTTATCTGCTACCGATTAGGATAAACTTGAGTTTTAAGGAGACTTCTGTACGAGCATGATGCAGTTTTTGAGAAGCATCTTTCACACAGAACTTTCACCACAGCATTTACTCCTTGAGATTGCAGCAAGTCATTTAACCCACTGCACTGGCTCTAAAGAAAGATAACCAGCTTCCCCACCAAAAGCAGGTTGTTTTTTTTTTTTTTTTTCATTCCATAACAATAGTCAATGTAAACCTTTAAATTTTTATAACCTTTAAAGATCATATTGTTAAACCTTCCTGCCAGGGGCTGGGCCAGCTTCCATTAGATTGGTTTGCTTAAAGCTCCATCCAGTCTGACCTTGAACACTTCCAATGATGGGTATCCACAACTTTTCTGGGCAACCTGTGCCAGTGTCTCATTAGCCTAAAATAAGTCTCAATCGGAATCAATCTCAATCTAAATCTAAATCTCTTTCCAATTTAAAACCCTTGCCCTTTCTCCTGTCACTATATGTCCTGATAAAAAGTCTTCATCTTTCCTAGAAGTCCTCTTGAAGTACCAAAATGCTGCAATAAGGTCTCTGTAGAGCCTTGTCTTCTCCAGGCTGGACAACCCCACCTTTCTCAGCCTGTCCTCAATAGGAGAGATGTTCCAGCCCTCTGACAATTTTTGGACCTGCTCCAACAGGTCCATGTCCCTGTCATGGCTGGGGCCCCAGAGGTAGATGTGCTGTTCCAGGTGGAGTCTCATGAATACTGAGAAGAGGAAGATCACATATGGTGGCAGTTTTATGCTATTTCCTAAGCTAACAGCTATATTCTATTAGTTACTTGTTTTTGCATTTCCAAACGTATACTGCTGGAATATGATGGGAAGTTCCTCTCTGTGAGCTATTGCTATGCTTGAGTAGCATAGACTAAAGTTTACTGGCCGTGAATTTTTGTCATGAAATATTTTGTCCTCATGCTATTTCTTGAGTGTTCCCTTTAATGGTTTCCCAAGCACACACAACTTTCGTAACATTATCCTTTTCATCTCTTCATTTTTTGCTGGATCCACTAAATTATCTCCATATCAATATAACACACAAATAGTTTGTGTTTTTTCTTCATGCAGCACAAGCAGTAATAAAATCTTCTGTCTAACTTATAGAATCATAGAATCACCCAG
>WBNM01044869.1:1358-14427 GCA_013399055.1 Ramphastos sulfuratus | reverse complement strand
TGGAAGGCACAGAGCTGGACTCACTGCACCCACCAGTGATGCAGGGCTGGGCAGTGGACCAGAAAAATCAGCAAAATGGCAGAATCTGAGACTTTCCTACTTCTGGATGCTCAGTAACCTCCTCTTGGGCTGCTCTGCTGCCGACACAATTACCTGAATATCATCAGTACTGTGCCAGGAGCTGCTCATTAAACACAGACACTCTGTCTTGGGGGGCAAGGGGGGAGCAAAGAGAGGTGGGGGTTCCTTTTTTTTCCTTCCCCTTGAATGTGCCTTTAATGGTTTTAAATCCCTTCAACCCAATTACGACTCTGTATCCTGATTAGGGACTCTGAGCTATTGTGTGCTGGAGCCATTATCTGGCGGCCCATAGAAAAATTAGTACCTGGAGAGGCTGCAGTGGGAAATAAATCTTTCCCTGACATTTTGGGACCAATTCTTGGCCAATTAGAGCACAC
This sequence comes from Ramphastos sulfuratus, assembly GCA_013399055.1. Classification (NCBI taxonomy): domain Eukaryota; kingdom Metazoa; phylum Chordata; class Aves; order Piciformes; family Ramphastidae; genus Ramphastos; species Ramphastos sulfuratus. The sequence continues at coordinate 13,969 of WBNM01044869.1, read as the reverse complement.
TTTGCTGCGTAGGTAATGTGTATCCAAACTGCTTTCCCTGCTGAAAAGGCCAAGCAGAGAACAAGTGGAATCTATGCAAAGGAGAAGGAAAAAAATTACCTGCTGCAGATTTATAACTCACCACTGCTCCCTGACAAGTTATGCTCAGCAAAGAGCTGCCTCACCCAGCAGTGATCAGCTCCCTCTGACCTCAAAGCCATGGAGCACAGAGCAAAAAAAAGAGTTTATCTTTATGCTACCAGTCCCCAACCCACTCCTCTACACTTCCCTGTCTGATCCCAGAGCCCTGGGAACATTGCTTCTGCCTGCAAACCCTGAGCTGCAGGTATGGATAGCTGCAGAGACAGAGTATGAAGGATGGATGCAGAGTCAAAGAAGGGGACCTGGTTGATGACAGATATGTCCCAGCATGGTCCTGAGGCTTTTGGCCCTGCAACAATGACAAGTCAAGCAGAGCAGCAAGGACCTGGCTGACAGACTCAAGCTTAGACCTACAGCAAGTGGCTCTAATACACCCCAGAAGGGACAGAAAGGATCCCAGGTGAGTCTGAGAAGGTCTGCATCCAACCTGAGGTGGGATGGACCAGAAACTTGCTCCACCAGCCACAGACAAAAACAGGAACCCTTAACAAGCTTCTGTTGCACACAGAGCACATAGGCAACGTGGGTGGAGATAGGAGTCACCAGAGCTGACCAGAAGGAATAAAAAGGCAGCACTTTCTGCTAGTTCCACAAGAAAAATGCAGCTCCCTCAAAGTAAAACCATGAGGAAGCTTCTTCTGAGCTTTTTTCCTCCTTCAGTGGCACTTGTCCAGCTGACTTTGCACCTCTCTGTCTCCTCCTCTACCCATTTGCTGAGGCTGTTCTTACAAAGCCTTACCAATTGCTAGAAGTTGCAAACAACCTCCCAGTTCAGCTGTCCCAGTTCCATCAACTGCTGCTGTGGACAACCCTCCCATGATGAGATGCTCCCACAGCCCACCCCTCCAGAGGACAAGGACTGAACAAAAAGCTAAGGTTACCTCAGGAAACAGATGCCAGCATGACATGAAGCACATCACCCTCCTTGAGCACACAAATAGAGCTCAGCAAAGACCAAAACCCCCAAATTCCCACCAGGAGAAAACTTTGCACCAGCAAGCAGAGTTACAAACAGCAGGTGGGGATGTATGATGGATTTCTGCTTGGTTCAACAGCATGATCAAGGCAAGCAGCCCTGCCTGCCACCAGCACAGCAATCCAGCTGTGCAGGCGCTAACAGCACAGCTGGCACCAGGGCTATAGCAGAGCCTGTTGCTTGGCAAATTAAACTGGTTGCCCTTTAACACTTTCCTTGCTCTCCCAGGCAGCAGGAGAAGGGATGGAGGGTCTGTGGGGTCATCCCACAACGTGGGGAAGGCTCAAGAGGGAAAGCACAGGCTGGATCAGAAGGCACTGCCACTGTGGGGTCGAGTTAATGGTGCATGGGCATCTTGATGCAACCTTTTGCCTCTAATAATGCTGATGGCGAGCGGTTAAATTCATCCCTGGTGAGAAGATGATCATAGCTGATGGAATTAATGCAAGGTTTTAATTTGCCTCTCACTGCTCGGTCCTAGCAACTCCCCAGCCTCCAGCAGAAGCACCAAAAATATGGTGTTTGATCTTCCCTCCCCTGACACTTCTGTACTTTTCTTAGTACTCACCATCTGGAGGTGACAAAACCCACCAGGCCTCCCAGCTCTGCTGCGGCACTGAGCAGCAGGAAAGCTGCAACCTCCACACGAGGCACATCTCTCCCAGCCTCACCTCCAGCTGAGGATGACTTTGTGGATCTCAATACAGTGTCAAGCATCTTATAGAAACACAGAATCACAGAATGGCAGGGGCTGACCTCCAAAGCTCAGCCAGTCCAACCCCCCTGCCAGAGCAGGAGCACCCAGAGTAGATCACACAGGAACACATCCAGGCAGGTTTTGAGTATCTCCAGAGAGGAAAACTCCACAATCCCCCATGGGCAGCCTGTTGCAGTTCTCTGTCACCCTCACAGGGAAAAAATTCCTCCTCATGTTTAAATGAAACTTCCTAAGCCTCAGCTTCCACCATTGCCCCTTGTGCTGGCATTGGGCATCANAGCCTAAACTTCCCCTGGCACAGCTTGAGACTGTGTCCTCTTGTTCTGGTGCTGGTTGTCTGAGAGAAGAAAGCAACCTCCTGCTGGCCACAACCACCCTTCAGGTAGTTGTAGACAGCAAGAAGGTCTCCCCTGAGCCTCCTCAGAGGTCAGCAGTGCAGGGCTTACACAGCCACAGCAACTGTTGGCATCTCCTTTTGTGAAGGACCATCCAGAGGTGCCACCAGACCTCATGTAAACAAAGGAATTGGGGATGCAAACCTGAAGGTGGAAGGTTTTGGGGGGACACTGGGAGCACTGTGGATGGTTGAGTACCCCCAGCATGGACATAAAGGGAGTGAAAGCTGCAAAGCCAAGTAAAGCAGCAGCCAGGAAAAGTCTGCTCCAAACAGATGGGGACAGGAGAGGTGGGAGGAGAGGGAACCGATTAAAAAAAGCAGCGATGTGAGGCTGAAGTGAGATTAGAACAGCACCAGGTTCACTCCCTGACAGCTAAATCCCCACTAAATCAGAGTAATGCAGATGGCCTTTATGTAACTGACCAAGGAGATCAATATTATTGTTTTGGTGGTGGGGGGAAGGAAAACACTTGTCCCGTTTGACCAGAAGATGTCATTGATTGCACACAGCCACCTCCATCAGGGCTGCCTTGCTCAGCACCACCGAAATGCATAGAATGGGTTGGGAGGGACCTCAAAGAGCATCCAGCTCCAACCCCACTGCCAGGTGAAGGGACACCTCCAACCCAGCCTTGAACACCTCCAGGGAGAGGGCATCCATGACCTCCCTGGGCAACCTGTGCCAGTGTCTCACCGCCCTCACTCTAAAGAATTTCTTCCACATCTCCAGTCTCAATCTCTCCTCTCCAGCTCAAAGCCATTCCCTCCCATCCTGTCACTACAGACCCTTGTGAATCAGGCTAGCAAGGTAGTTTTGGCCACCTCCAGATATTCAATCCAATCTGAGGTGGCTCATTCCCATCCCTTATTGCTACACTGGGGGCTAATTGAGGATTTTTCTGTCTTGGGGAGACGAAATTTGGTGTTTCTGCCATTGCCAGGACTATGAAGTTTAATATCCCAGGGCAGAGCACTTACTGAGAAGTCTCCCCCAGCATCCACACAAGCACGTTTCTAATCCAGCCATAATTTTTCCTGTGCCAGCAATACTGAAAAGCTTCATCCCACAGACTCATAGAATACCAGGGGCTGGAAGGGACCTTAAAAGATCTCCTGGTCCAGCCCCCTGCCAGAGCAGGGTCACCTAAAGCAGATCACACTGGAACACATCCAGATGGTTCTTGAATATCTCCACAACCCCCCTGGGCAGCCTGTTCCAGTGCTCTGTCACCCTCACAGGGAAAAAAAATTCTTCCTCAGATTCACATGGAACCTCCTGTCCTCAACTTCCATCCATTGCCCCTTGTCCTGTCACTGGGCATCACCCAGCAGAGGTTGGCTCCATCCTCCTGGCACTCACCCCTTAAGTATTTATAAACATTAATGAGGTCACCCTTAGTCTCCTCCTCTCCAAGCTCCCAAGCCCCAGCTCCCTCAAGCTCTCATTCCTGAGTCACATCTACAAGGACATTTTCTGTTATTCCCATTCCTACTAAACCCCTTCTCTCTTTTTGCTGCAAGGTGGGCAGCATCCCTGGCTAGAACACAGCCTTCCCAAAGCCTCTCAGCTCTCCAACAATCTGGAGAATATAAAGGGAAACAGAAATCAGGGAGGGAGGAGAGCACAGGAGAGCCTGGGACTATTTTCTCCTGGAGGCATCATCCAAGAGCCTGTAGCACAATTAGCACCTGGAGAAGTCATGACATAAATCTCCCTGTGACATTTCAGGAGCAATTTCCCCACCAATTAGAGCATCCTGGCTCACACCATAAACAAGCTCAGCAAAGCAAAGGGAGGGATGGGAAAATCCATCTGGAGGTGAGACATTGCTTTGGGAGGGGACAGTGAAGTGGGGCTGGGGGAGAAGAGTCATAGTNCTCCACAACCCACCCTGGGCAGCCTGTTCCAGGTTTCTGTCACCCTCACAGGGAAAAAAAATCTTCCTCATGTTGTTTCTTGAACAACCCCCACTGAGAAGAGAAGGCTCCAGGGAGACCTTAGAGCAGCTTTCCAGTACCTGAAGGAGCCTTACAGGAAAGCTAGAGAGGGACTTTTCACAAGGCCTTGCAGCAATAGGATTGGAGTCAGTGGTTTGAAACTAGATCAGGATAGATTTAGGTCAGACATTAGGAAGAAGTTCTTCACAATGAAGGTGGTGAAATCCTACAACATGTTGCCCAGGGATGTGGTTGAAGATCTTCAAGATCAAGCTTGATGTGGCTCTGGGCAACCTGATCTAGCCAGAGGTGTCCCTGCTGGCCACAGAGAGGTTAAAGAGATGAGCTTTGAGGGTCCCTTCCCACCTGATGCCATCTGTGAATGGGAGATGGGCTGCGAGGGGTTAAGGTAGGCAGGGCTCAGCCTTTGCTGGTGGAATCCCCCTCGGTGCTTGCCAAGCTAAAAATATCCCTAAATTGCTTCCCCAGGTAGTGTTCTCCTGCCCCTCAGGAGAATCAATCACAGCATCAAAGGGAAGGCAGCAGCTCCAAAGGGCTCCGGAGATGCAGAAACACGAACGGGGATGAGCAGGTGGAGAACTGCAGCAAATCCTGTGGTCAGCACTCCCCCCCCCAGACACTTCTACTTTAGTGGGTTTGGTTTGTTTTCTTCTTTTAATTTATGAATTGGTTTGGTTTGGTTTGTTTTTTCCTTCAGATTTGCTCAGGAATGTGTGGTAAAACTCTCCAAGTTAATTGAATTAGCATCTCCTCCCTGCCTGGAAATGGCTTTTCCTCAACCCTGATGGCTCCATCTTCTGCTGGCTTCCTTTGGCTAGCACTGACTACCTCCCTCTGTGTTTCTAATGGACCTGAAAGAGTCTTGTTCCATACTTTATTTGTGCTCCATCACCAGTGAAGAGAAAAGTAAAAGCTGCTGGGGGACCAGATTTGGATGGTGAAGGGATGCAGCAGACCCCATAAGGAGGGAGAAGCAGCAGCACAAGTGCTGCTTTTTAATGTAGAATCATAGAATCAGGAAGGTTAAAAGAGACCTCTCAGATCACTAAGCCCAAGTCCTACACCAGCAGTACCATGGCCACCAAATCATGTCCCAGAGTGCCATGTCCAACACCTTTCTCCAACACTTCCAGGGATATTGACTCCCTCACCTCCCTGGGCAGCCTGTTCCAGTGCCTGACAACTCTTTCAGCAAAGAAATTGTTCCTAATCTCCAATCTAAACCCCTCTGGTGCAACTTGAGGCCATTTCCTCTCATTCTATCACTTGTTACTTGGAGAAGAGACCAACACCCACCACAATCCAACCTCCTTTCAGCAAGTTGTAGAGAGCAATGAGGTCTCCCTCAGTCTCCCAACCTCAGTTCATCTGCTCCTCAGGAGACTTCTCCAGACCCTCCACCAGCTTTTCTTTCTCTCCATCCCAGGTTGATGCATCTGCACTAATATTCCCTATGAAATCAGCATGGACTTTGCCTGCAATCAGGGAGATGCTTACTCTCAGGATTAGCTCAGAAAAAGCTATGCACAGGGGCTATAACCCACCCTGTGTGCCTGAAGTTTTCTTTTTTGAAGCAAGAGTTGATTTCTCTCTGAAAAACAGACCTCTTAAATACTTCTGCCTCAGTTCTGAAAGGGTTTGGGGAGCTCTGTGCTGCTCTGGCGAGGAGGACTTGCAGGTGTCTGATGAAAAACCTGCATTTCTATGGGAGAAAAAGGAGTATTTACAATTGTCTGCTTTCAGAGATGTTTTCTTAAGAGAAAGGGAGAAGGAAAAGCAGTCCCACTTGACCATGCCCTTGGCTCCAGGCAGGCTGCAATTTAACTCTTTTGCCACCCATAAGGCATTACTCAGGGGTTAGTGGAGTCACTTTGAAGGGGGAAATCACTTAGCACAGCTGGGAATGGATCTGCCCTGGGCAGCAGGATGACACCCAGACAGGGGACTAAGCCTCATCACACTCAGCATGGCTTGATGGAGGGAAGGCAAAGCAAGAGGAGATAATTCAAGACCTGCCTGGATGTGATCGAGTGTGATCTGCTCTAGGTGATCCTGCTCTGGCAGGGGGGGGGTTGGACTGGATGAGCTTTCGAGGTCCCTACCAGCCTCAAAAGGCTTCCTTCCAGATCTTATCATTCCCAGGCAGAGTCTCCTCCACAAGATACTGCTGCCTCTCCAGCCAGCATCTAAAATTCTCTCACAAGGAGAGGCTGAGAGACCTGGGGGTGGTTCAGCCTGGAGGAGAGCAGACTGAGAGGGAATTTTCTCAATGCTGATCAAGAGCTAAAATAGCTATTTATAAAGGCTGGAGGTCATGAGGATGGGCTGAGCTCTTTTCAGTGCTGCCCAGTGATGAGGTAAGGAGCAAAGGGTGCAAACTAGAACAACAGGAGGTTTCCCTTGAACATAAGGATGAACTTCTTTGCTGTGAGGGTGCTGGAGCCCTGGAGCAAGCTGCTCAGAGAGGCTGTAGAGTCTCCTTCTCTGAAGAGACTCCAAACCCAGCTGGATGCATTCCTGTGCAACTTGGTCTAGGTGTTAGCCCCAGGGGTTGAACTTGAGAATCATAGAATCAGAGAACAGAATCATAGGTTGGAAGGGACCTCAAAGATCATCCAGTTCCAACCCCCTACCATAGGCAGGGACACCTCACACTAGCACAGGTCACTCAAGGCCTCGTCCAACCTGGCTCCAGGGAGGGAGCATCCACAGCCTCCCTGGGCAACCTGTGCCAGTGTCTCACCATAATCTGCAGAGGTCCCATTCAAACCTTACCATTCTATGATTCTGTGATTCTCAGACAGGTAGATCATAGCCTCTAGGGTACAATCAAGGTGGGACAGACCTGCAGGTGACTTGCAACAGTCAGAAATAAGGAGCAGCAGCAAAGCAGACACAACTCCATCCTTCCTCAAGCAATGCAATACCCTCACTTGCCTCTTCTCCAACCTGTGCAAGGCTCATGAAGCCTTCACTCCATTCTCCTCCTGGTGATGACCCTCCCATGCCTGTTGTTCAAGCACACATGCACATACTCAGCATTGCACTTTCTAAATATACTCCACTACTGAGCAATTACTGAGTGTGGAGAGGAGGACTGGAGTTGTATTGACTTACAAAGCCCACACAGTCGGAATGCAGCCCAAACAAATCAATGGCATATTTAGCCAAATAAACTGCTTCAGCAAGCTGATAACTCCAAGGCCTGTTTGCAGTCACTGCTCTGGAGGATTATTTTCCAGGAATGCCCTGTGCTTTGCAGGTAGAGCAGTTTTAAAAGCATGAGGCAGAAGAAAGCCTGCATTATGGACCTGACATCTACATCAAGGGGAGGCTCAACCAGTTGATGGCCAAGAAGTCTCACCCAGCTCAAATCACAGAATCATAAAAACACAGACTCATAGAATCATCAAAGTTGGAAAAGTCTAAGATCACCAAATCCAACCTTTAACCCAGTATCTCTGTGACCCTATCATGCCCCTAAGTGCCACAACTTCTTGTTTGCTGAACACCTCCAGTGATGGTGACTCCACCATCTGCCTGGGTAGCCTGTACCAATGCCTGACCAGCCTGTGCCAATGCCTGACCAGCCTGTGCCAATGCCTGACCAGCCTGTGCCAACGCCTGACCAGCCTCTTCCAATGCCTGACCAGCCTGTACTAATGCCTGGGTAGCCTGTGCCAATGCCTGACCAGCCTGTGCCAACGCCTGACCAGCCTCTTCCAATGCCTGACCAGCCTGTACTAATGCCTGGGTAGCCTGTGCCAATGCCTGACCAGCCTCTTCCCATGCCTGACCAGCCTGTGCCAATGCCTGACCACTTTCAGGAAAAAAAATAATGTCCCTAATATCCAACCTAAAACTCCTCTGATGCAACTTGAGGCCACTACCTCTTGTCCTGTCAGTTAACATATGCTTGTGCCCACTTATGGTCACAAGAGTGTGGACCCAAACCACTCCCAGTTATTTCCTCTTCCACATTAAAATAGGACAGTGGGAAAGGGTTGATGACAGCATTCCATGGCCCATGGCTCCTCTAGAAAAGCAGATGGGAACCAGAACTGTCAAGGAAGAGGTGATACTAAGGTGGTCAAGGAGATACCTTGAAAGAGGGAATGGAAACACAAGCAGGTGCAGTGCAGCTCTTCAGTTCCCTTTGAAAGAGCAAATTCCATGCAACCCATGGCTCCCAATTTATGCAGTTTAAAAGCTGGAAGAGATGTTGGACCACCTGTATCCCAAGGCTGTCTCCCACCTCCAAAGAAGTCAGCCCATAAGCTACCAGCACAGACTTGCAAACCCTGCCACGATGGAAACAGTCACTGCACAAGCAGCAAATAGGTCCCTGGGCAGACTGGATCTGCTTTTCCTGGAGCTTTGTGCCCAGGGAGCAAAATTATTTCCCACACAGAGGCAACATGTCAAATAACTTAAGTACTTGGGGTCATCTACTCCAAACCCTTTCAAACTATATGTTATTAACTGGGCAAATGTCACCAGAAAACCTAATTTGGAAAAGAAAGACCTGAGATGTTTGTTTTGCAAAGTGGTTTTGAAAATGGACATTTTCCAGGCTTTTTAATTTTTCCTTTCCTTTCTTTCTTTCTTTCTTGGCTGAAACTCATCACCAGATTTGGCAGGGCTTCACAGATGGTGCTGGCCGACCCACAACTGAATTTGCAGAGAATAAGCTATTTGTCCAAAAGAAGAAAACATGCCCACATTTGCTAGGCTCCAACCCTCTCCCACGCTGCTCTCCCTGCCACTGCATCCGTTGGCTCACCCACCCCATGGCAGAAGCTCCAGCAAGAAACTACATGGAGGAAAGCTGCTTTGGAGCAGGCCAGCAGCTATTCCTTCATCAGCAGATGGATGAAGATAGGCAAAGAGCATCTTCCTGCAGAGAGAATCTTCTTACAGCAAGCATCATAGAATCATGGAATCACAGAATCAGTCAGGGTTAGAAGGGACCACAAGGATCAGCCANTCCAAAGAAGGAGCCTCACCTCCAAAGAAGGAGCCACACCTCCACAGAAGGAGCCTCACCTCCACAGAAGGAGCCTCGCCTGCCATGAGCGGTGGAAGACTCAATAGCATCCAAACCTTCTCTCTACACTTTGCTTCTCCCTGTGCTTATTGAGGAAGGATATCTCCACCCAACAGGGCTGTTTCCTTGCTGAGCAAGTTGCTTTGTCTCTGATCCTCACAGTCATGATGCAGTGCTTGGCTTGGGCACATGGGAATGGTTGTGATTCCCAAGTAAACAAAAGTGCTGGGTAAGATTTGCTCTGTCTGAGCAAATCCTCTGTGGGTCTGATCCTCTGGAAGCAGAGACAGTCAAGATGCCTGATTCTGAGAGCCCCTGTTCAGGCAAACTCAGCACTGAAGGTGTCTGCAGAGGGGAGATTGAAACTGGATGTTGGGAGGAAGTTCTTTACAGTGAGGGTGGTGAGACACTGGCACAGGCTGCCCAGGGAGGTTGTGGCTGCTCCCTGCCTGGAGGTGTTCAAGGCCAGGTTGGACGAGTCCCTGAGTGACCTGTACTAGTGGGAGGGGTCCCTGCCTATGGCAGAGGTTTGGAACTGGGTGATCCTTGAGGTCCTTTCCAACCTCACCATTCTATGATTGTATGATCAGACTCTCAGCTCCAGCAGCATCCCCCAGGATCCCAGGCTGGCTCAGTCCCTAACAGCACTGTCAGGAGCAAGACGTTAATAGCTGATGCACATAAAGACAAGCAAGATTTGATGGAGCTGGGGGGGGAAAGTCACCACATGGCTATGTCATTTGCAGCAGCTGAGAAGCTAACTGGTGGTGTTTGCTCACAAACAATATGTTTGTCAGGATTTGGCCTCGTCTCTCAACTAGAAGATTTCCTTATGGAAGTTCCTCTGCAGGGAGCCATGCCACAGAACACACGCGGCAGGATCAGTCTGGCATCCACAGCTCTCACAGAAAAAAGCATGGCCTGTGCTCCAGCCACCTCCTCTCCATCAGATCCATCTCTCACAAACTAAATATTGTTTCAAATCCTTGAATTGTTTTCTCCTCCCTTCCTGCTGCTATTCCCCTGCTGGTTCCGAGCTAGGGAAGAACCCAACTGAAGTGCTTTCATGGCTGAAGTTTGGGTTGGTTTTTTTTTTCCTGCACTTGATCTTAAAAAAAAAAAAAAAAACCAAAACCCAATGAAATAATTTTAAAAATCAACTAAAATCTATTTCTGGTTATTGTTGGGTTTGCTTCCTGACAGGTTCACACCTTCAGAGGACTCATCAAACACTTGTGATGTGCCAAGTGATCTGGAAGCAGCCTCGGCTTGTGCTGCGAGCCAGTGCCCAGCGCATGAGAAGCAGATGCCACCTCATTTTCCCAGGAAGCACAATGAAGCAGCATTCACCTGGAGGGCAAAGATCCTGGTGAGCACCAGCAGCTTCACTTCACCACTAGCACAATAATTTACTTTTTGGGTTTTTTTTTTAAACCTTGAGAACAGATAGAACTTAGTTGTGCAGCATGAGCACGGACAGGGAGCTCAGCCTGAAAGAAATCACAGAATCATAANCTTGTAATACAGGCTCCAGAACTGGATGCAGCACTAAGGTGGGATCCCACCAGAGTGGAGCAGAGGGGCAGAATCCCCTCCCTCACCCTGCTGCCCACACTGCTCCCGATGCAGCCCAGGATCTGTTTGGCTCTCTGGGCTTCAAGTGCACACTGCTGGCTCACGTTGAGCTTCTCACCCACCAGCACCTGCAGCCAAGCCCCCAACCCTACTTGCAAACTCACTTTATTGCTTGGGTTTATTGGGGGGGTGGGGAGAAAGTTTTCCATCCATGAAAGGGTGCTGGGAGGAGGGGATCGTAAATCCTGCTGCCCGCCTGCAGCGGGAGGGAGCTGTGCTGCCGAGGGAGCCGCACGCAGCTCGGCGCGGTGCTCGGAGCAGCTGATGGAGTGTGGAGGGTTTGCACAGCTTGGGAGGAAATTAGCTCCTCCAATTCATTCCTGTGACTGCCAGCTCTTCCTTTTAACCCCCTGCCTGAGCTCCTTGGAAGAACCAGCTCTGCCCATAAAAGCAGCAGAGCAGTTATAGTAATGTCCAGGGACCCCAAATGTTGCTATTTTCAGCACTGTCAATAATAAAAAAACAAAATGCTGGCCCTGTGGGTGCTGAACAAAATCACCTCTTGGAGGGGCAGGACAAGGGGCAATGGACACAAATAGGAACCCAGGGGGTTCCATGTAAACAGGGGGGGGAAAAAAATATTCTCCTTGACAATATTCTCTGTCTACAACTACCTGAAGAGACATTGTGGAGAAGCTGCTGCTGGTCTCTTCTGACAGGTAATTGGAGACAGAACAAGGGGGAATGGCTTCAAGCTGAGGCTGGGGAGGTGCAGATTGGACATCAGGAAAAAGTTTTTCACAGTGGTCAGGGACTGGAATGAGCTGCCCAAGGAGGTGGTGGAGTCACCCACCCTGGATGTGTTTCAGGGTGGTTTGGAAGTGGTGCTTAAGGATACAGTTTAAGGTGAATCTTGTAGAGCAGGGTTCTAGGTTCTACTTGGTGCCCTGAGAGGCTTTGCCAACCTGCATGTGTCTGTGATTCAAGGGTGACAGAGCACACTGGAGCAGGCTGCCCAGAAAGGTTGTGGAGTCTCCACCTCTGGAGGCATTCCACACCCACATGGGTATGTTCCTGGGTTATTTACCCTGGGTGATCCTGCTTTAGCAAGGGGGTTGGACTTGATGATCTTCAGAGCTCCCTTCCTGCCCCTACCGCTCTGTGATTCTGTGAATTTGCCACTGAGACACCCAGCCCTGAATTGATCTGAATTTTCTGCCTCACTGGACATTAGGAACCATTCTTTTCCCAGCAAGAGAGGTCAAGACATTGGAATGGGCTGCCCAGGGAGGTGGTGGAGTCACCAGGCCTGGAGGTGTTTGAAACTCATTTGGATGTGGTGCTTGGGGATATGGTTTGAGGATGAACTTTGTAGAGTAGNTGCAAAATGGGAGGGGTGGGGTGGGAAAGGGGCAAAATAGAATGTTCCAGTGTGATCTGGTACAGGTGATCCTGCTCTGGCAGGGGGCTTGGACTGGATGAGCTTTCAAGGTCTATTCCAGCCCCTAACATTCTGTGATTCTGTGGAACGTGGACCCAGCTGGTGGCTTGTTCCAGTTTGCCAGGGCAATGGTGACACTCCTCAAGCAGCAACACTTCCCAAGCTTGGAACACCAACAGCTTGCACTCAGGATCACAGAATTATAGTGTCAGAGAATTCTTCTGGTTGGAAAAGACCTGCAAGATCATTGAGCCCAACCAGCAACACACAACAGGCTCTGCTCACTGCTGTCTAGGATAGGACAAGGAGCAATGGATGGAAGCTGCAGCACAGGAGGTTCCAGCTCAACACAAGGGG